>PVKV010020607.1:0-39420 GCA_004027835.1 Alouatta palliata | reverse complement strand
TCAGAGCGTCTTTTTTAGTTGAATGATCGACTGTCTCCCAGGTGTTCCAGCCGCCTGTTGAAAAGGCGCCGGGATCTGTATGATTTCCCGTGCGGTGACCCACTGCGCCGGCTGAAACCACGGGCGCTGGCGTTTTTTTGCCTGGGAAATCTCCTGGCCTGGCTGTCTGTTTCAGTCCCCTTTTTTAATCAAATGAATGAGCGGCTCTGCCTTCCCGGAGTTCCAATTGCCAGCTAAAACGGCACCCGGACCCACGTATTTTGTATGGGGAACTGCTGCGCCGGGGCGCTGCTCCAAACAGCGGCGGCGAAAACGCCCGCACAGGCGAAAACAGCTGAGCCGGCGAAAACAGCCGCGCCGGCCAAACCAGGTGCGCTGGCGACCCGTGGGGCTCCTCCCCCTGGGAATCTCCTGGTCGGTGGGCAATAAAAATCCGTCTGGGAATGTGGCATCCACTCACCCTCCACGCTTTCACTGGAAGCTGCAATCCTCAGCTGCTCCTAATTGGCCATCTTGCCCATTTACCCCATGTGTTCACTTTTTAATGGAATTATTTGTATTTTTCCTGCTGATTGGTTTGAGTTTCTTGTAGATTATGGATATTAGTCCTCTGTTAGATTCATAGTTTGCAAATATTTTTTCTCATTCCATAGGTTGTTGGTTTACTCTGATGATTGTTTCTTTTGCTGTGCTGAAGCTTTTTAGTTTAATTAGGTCTTATTTATTTATTTACTTTCATTTTTGTTGCATTTGCTTTTAGGGTCTTCCCCATAAATTCTTTCCTAAGCCAGTGCTTTCAGGTCTTAGGTTTAGGCCTTTAATCTATCTTGAATTAATTTTTGTATATGGTTAGAGATAGAGATCCAGTTTCATTCTTTTTCATGTGGCTATCTTTTTTTTCCAGCACCATTTATTGAATAACATGTACTTTCTCTAGCGTATTTTTGTGTATCCTTTCTCAAAGTTCATTTGCTTGTAAGTGGCTTTATTTCTGACTTGTCTGTTCTATTCCATTGACCTTTGTATCTGCTTTTATACCAGTATCACGCCGTTTTTGTTACTGTAGCCTTAGAGTATGATTTGAAGTCAGGTAATGTGATGCCAACACATTTGTTCCTCTTGCTTGGTATGTCTGTTGTTATTCAGGCTCTTTTGTGGTTCTACATAAATGTCAGCATTTTTAAATGATTCTATAAAGAATGACATTTGTATTTTGATAGGAATTGTATGGAATCTGTAGACTGTTTTGGGCACTCTAGTCATTTTTACAATATCAGTTCTTTCAGTCCATGAACATAGGATGTATTTTCATTTGTGTCATCTATTATTTCTTCAGTGGTGTTTTCCAGTTATCCTTATATAGATCACTCACCTCCCTCATTAAGTATATTCCTAGGCATTTTACACTTTTGCAGCCATTGTAAAAGGGATTGGGTTCTTGAAATGACTCTCAGCTTTGTTGTAGTTGGTGTATAGTGGTGATACTGATGGATATTCATTTATTTTGTAACCTCTGAGACTTTACTGAATTCGTTTATCAAATCTAGGAGTGTCGGCCAGGCATGATGGCTCACGCCTGCAATCCCAGAACTTTGGGAGGCTGAGGCGGGTGGATCACCTGATGTCAGGAGTTCAAGACCATCCTGACCAACATGGAGAAACCCTGTCTCTACTCAAAATACAAAATGAGCTGTGTGTGGTGGTGCGTGCCTGTAATTCCAGCTACTAGTGAGGCTGAGGCAGGAGAATTGCTTGAACCCAGGAGGCGGAGGTTGCAGTGAGCTGAGATCACACCATTGCAATCTAGGCTGGGCAACAACAGGGAAACTCTGTCTAAAAAAAAATATCTAACAGTGTTTAGTAGGAGTTTTTATGGTTTTCTAGGTATAAGACAATATCATTGGGGAAGAGATAGTTTTACTTCCTCTTTTCCAATTTGGGTGCTCTTTCTCTTGCCCAGTTGCTTTGCCTAGGAATTCCCAGTTTTATTCTTAGTATTCACTAAATAAAAAGTAAAATGGAAAGTGATTAATGATTAGTTTATTTTACATTTCTCATACCAGTTAACATTAATTCTGTTCTATATTAAAATACATGTTGTTCTCTATTGCTTAAATATTAGAGCATGTCTTGTTCCAAAATACATTTCTGAGTTGTTTATAAAATAGATAGATATCAAGAATATAAATGGAAAGTGTTTCCAGAAAATAAATATTAAAAGTATGGGTTAACACAGGGGCTCCCAATCCCCAGGCCATGGACCAGTACCAATCCCTGGCCTGTTAGGAACTGGACCACACAGCAGGAGGTTAGTGGCAGGTGAGAAATAAAGGTTCATTAGTGTTTACAGCCACTTCCCTTCACTTGCATTACTGCCTGAGCTCTTCCTCCTGTCACATCAGTGGTGGCATTAGATTGTCCTAGGAGTGTCACCCTACCCTGTTGTAAGCTGCTCATGCAGGGGTTCTAGGTTGTGCACTCCTTATGAGAATCTAATGCCTGATGATCTGTCACTGTCTCTCGTCACCCCTAGATGGGACCATGTAGTTTCAGGAAAACAAGCTCATGGCCCCCACTGATTTCTACATTATGGTGAGTTGTATAATTATTTCATTGTATATTATAATTAATAATAATAGAAGTAAAGTACACAATAAATGTAATGTTCTGGAATCATTTTGGAAACATCCCCCACCTCAGATCCATGGAAAAATTATCTTCCACAGAACCAATGCCTGGTACCAACATGGCTGGGGACAGCTGGGTTAACAGATGTGAGACCCTTTTGCTTTGTCTTGGATTAATCTGCAGATATACACTGTGTTAAAGACATCTGATGGTGACATCTTGCCCTGTAAATCATTTTAGGGATACTTGCAGTATTTCATGAAAATTAAAATTTCTTCTAGTGAATTTATAAACTTGTTTATTTATAAGTAGTATGTTCTTTTTAATTAGTTAATTTGAAATGATCTAATTGAGAAGTTTCTATGACTGTGTGAAAAAGAGGCAATTTTCAACTTGTAACTTTACTGAATAATTTCTAATATCCTTTTCCATAATGTTTATTGGAGTTACTAGTAACAAAAACTCACCAATTAGCAAGATGTTCTTTCCTCCCTACCTTTCAAGTATTTATCCCTTGGGAGAGATGGAAGGAATAAATTAAAAGCATGGAAACTAGAAAGAAAAAATAGTCAAGAACACAGAAATTTTATTTGAATAATAAACCTATACAGGAAGAGCTAGATCACAAAATAAACTTTTTTATTTTCTAACGAAACAACTTTTAATATAACTGTATTTAACTGTAGATTGACCTTAAAACAAGAAGAAGAGAAGACAAGGATTGCAGATATGTTGTACAAAAAAGATAGAGAGGAGTTAGAAAGAAAAAAAGAGGAATATGGAAAAGAAGTTGAAATGAACCAACAACACAAACGGACTCTGCAAACACGAGCCATGGAATTGAGGACAGTAAGAAAGAATTTGGATCAGGTAAGTTAATTTCTGATAAAAACTTTATATTTTCAGCTTTATATTTCATCAATATTACTTACAATATTCCTTTGATTTAATGTGGTATGTTATTTAGATGTAAAACACACCAAAACTGTTATCTACTTTTTAAAATGTGCTATGACATTTATAGTTACAGTATTTGTAAACCTTGGCATTTCAGTCTGCGATGCTCAGTCTGTGTTTTCAGAATGAAGAAATGGAAAATACGTTGAGTTTAATCACTAACATACATGCTCATTTATGGATTTTGATGTTAAAATACAGGCTAAATAGCTTTGAAACTGTAATGAAATATGTTAAATGTTTTGACAGAAACTTTATGACACAATACTGTATCTTCCTGTAGGTAAGAACTGTTTTTCCTCTTAGAGAAATTTGACTGTTATGTATGCAATTAAAATGTGCATGATTCTTGACGGTTAAAAGTTTTTTTTTTAAGAGGCTACTTTCTTTTAACAGTTTTATAAAAGAGATTCTGCTCTTTTAGACTTTCTTTTTCAGTCCTATTAAGCCAAAAATATACTGTATCTCTAGGTTGTGCAGGAACAAAATGATAACCAGAAGCAACTTTCTGAAGAACAGAATGGTGGAATATTACTAGCTGAGACTCTGACTGATAATCAAAAGCAGATAGAAGTGACTGAAAAGAAAATGAATTGTGATGTATTTTCTTTAGTCATTTTCAAATATTTTTATATGTGTATATTTGAAAACCCAACTCTATGTATTTTGGAAAGTATAAAGGATTTTTAAATCATATATATATATGTATGGCCATATATATATGTATATATCCTTTATATCCAATATATGTATATGTAGGATAAAGCCATGTTCTTAATGCAACTCCATTCGCCTGCAGCAATCTAGTAGAGACATTCGCAATGGCCTCAATCCAAAGGAGAAACATTTGATATTTTCCGTAAGAATTTTCCATAAGTTCTTTTTACTTTCAAAAATAAGTTTTACTATTAACAACAGATTTTCTAGTTTTTGGACATTATTTCATCTTCTTAAAATATTAATGGAAATGTCAGTTTATTGTTTTCACTGATAGGAAAGTAGGAAATGTATAGCTGGTTCAGAGGCCACATTGTGGACGTCACTATCCTTACTTTTGCGGAGAGTAACAGTTTACTCCAAGTAGTTTCTGATTTCAATGCAAAGAGCTTTGGAAACAGTGACATGCCATAATACATGTTTAGTGAAAATTTATTGATAAGTATTTTATTCCCAGAGAAATAGTTCAGTATATTTTCCTCTGTTTAACACTAATTATTGTTTTAAACATTATAAAGAAAAAATAAAAGTTATTGCAATGGCAAATAATCTCATGAGTTCTAAGAAAAGCTCTATAAGTTGTAATATATTTACCATTCATATTTTGAAATGAAAGACTTCTTTTGTATTTATATATTTATACCATAGAAATAACTATGATTTCGTGGAGGATCACTAGAAGTAGCATCAGAAGACCTGGGGAAAATGCTACATCTTGCATATTTTTCAACCTTTCCTTTTAAGTGTTGTTATCTTAGATGATTTAGTGTTGTATGTAGAAGTGCAGGCTTAGACGCAGATGTGTGCAATGTAGAGGGGACAATGCTTAGATTTAACAGTGATGAACAAATGTAATTCTTATACCTCACTATACAAAGTAGAATATCAATAAAACACTCTTCAGAGAAAGGAACTTAAAGAACTTTGAGAAATTGCTTCTATCCACTTATCAGAGTGTGAACGCAATTTAAAATATATAGTCAAATGTGTTAATCTTATATTTTATGTCTCTGGGGTTTTTGTAACTCAGAGAAAGGCTTTTATAATTTTGAGATTCTTAAAAATTCTCTAAATTTATTTTTTATGATCTTGAAATAAATATTTAAACTTTTGGGAATTCACATTGTTAGGTTTGAAGTTTTGTCCAATGTTTTTTCCAGTTAAATATCCTCTATGGGAATTCTTTCATTATACAAATATACAAGTTACTCTTTAATTTCAGAACAAATTATGTCATTCTATTGAGTGCTAACTAAAAGTTCCCTTTGTTTACTTAGATTTCTCTTAGCCAAAAGAAAGACGAAGATCTCTTGCATGAAAATTGCATATTGCAAGAAGGACTTGCCATGCTAAGACTGGAACTGGACACAATAAAACTTGAGAACCAGCTAAAGGAAAAGAAATATTTTGAAGACATTGAAAGTGAGAAAGAAAAGACTGTTCATCTTCTAAATGCTATAAAATTGACTGAGGAAGCATTAGCAAAAACAGTGTTTCAGTATAGTGAGCAGCTTAGCATTTTGACAATTGAGAATCAAATGCTCAGTTCTGAGCTGAAGAATGAAAAATACCAGAAGGAAAGGCTGGAAATGGAAATTCAGTCATCTCATGGTAGACTAGCTGCTGCCCTGCATGATGGTGACCAAAGTCAGGCAGCAGAAAGAGACCTCTTTCCATAGAACAAGACATGAACGGGTTTATTTACAGGAGACAATCAATGCTCATGTGTCTAACCTAAAAGATAACAGTGAGATTCTTTCTGAACAACTCTCTAATGCTGACAGTAAAATTAACAACCTAAAAATTAAGCTCCATCATACAAGGTAAACTCTGAGAGAAAAGATGCAGCAGGCCTCCATCTTTTTTGTTTGGGCGACTCATCCATTCCAGCCTGCAGACTTTGGAGAGTACAAACTGACCAGGGGCAGATGAGATCCTGCAGCACAGCACAGCTGCTTTAACAAATCATGGCCAGACTGCTTGTGTAAGCAGGCCCTGATCCTGTTCCTCCTCACTGGACAGGACTCCGAAATGGGACCTGCAGCTACTTCCACCAGTGTTCCTCTGCCAACAGAGATTTGAACCTCCTCCTGGGACAGAGCTCCCAGAGGGGACAGGGGGCCCATCACCTTTGAGTTTGGGCAACCAGCTGTTCTGGCCTGTGGGCTTTGGACAGCCCAAGCTGACCAGGGTGGAAGTGGTACCCCAGCGCAGCAAAGCCACCCTACAAAAACATGGCCAGAGTCTTTTTAAAGTCAGTCCCTGACCACATTTCTTGTCACTGGGTGGAGCCTTTCAATCAGGGTCTCCGGCTGCCTTCACTGCTGTTCTCTGGCTGAAAGAGGTTTCAGGCCTCCCTGGGTCAGAGCTCCCAGCAGGAGGACCAGACTGTCATCTTTGCTGTTTGGGTGACTCAGCCATTTCAGCCTTAGGGCTTCAGAGTGTCTGAGGCAACTATGGGCTGAAGTGAACCCCAGCACAGCACAGCTGCTCTGCAAAAATGTGGCCAGACTTCTTTTTTAAGCAAGACCCTGTTCTTGTTCCTCTTGTCTAAGCAAGACTTCTCAACTTGCCTCCAGCCACCTCCTATAGGTGTGTCTAGATTGGCAACAAGTTTGTACCTCAGTAGTACAGAGCTCTCAGAGGAAGGGGCAGGCTATCATCTTTGCTTTTTTGCAGCCTTCATTAGTGATACCCTCAGGTACTGGAAACTCCGAGGCAAGTAGGGACTGTAGTGGATCCCAGCCTACCACAGCAGCCCTACGGAAAAGTGACCAGACGGTTCTGTGGGTGCCGGTTTCCATATCTCCTTGATGGGCAGGTTCTCCCAGCTTGGATCTCCAGCCAACATTCCACTAGAGCTATTAAGCCAGTAGCAACTCAACAATTCCCTGGACAGAGCTTCCAGGAGCAACTGAAATCCTCTCTGCCACTGCCTCTGAAGTGGAGCTGTCCTTGCTCCTCTCAGAATATCAAGGGAGCAAAGACCCTAAGTGCCATATTGATACCTCCAAGAAGCTGCAGTTGACTTAAGGAGCAAGCCATTCCATCTCCCATGGGTACCATACACATCATCATCAGGGAACCCTGGCTGGAGCCCACAGCACAGAGCCTCCATCCTGGGCTGATTGCACTAAGTAATTGCTAACCCACATCTCTCTGCGGTAGAGCCCCCAGGAAACAAGCAAAATGGTGGAGCAGCAGTCCAGCTGATGTGGAGCCCAGAGGGCAGGGACAACTGTCTGTCTAAGATTGCTCTTATGAATCACTTTACCCCAGCACTTTAGGAGTGCTGAGGTCAGACTGGCCACGTCTCATGTGCAAGACTGCCCAGCATAGATCAGGTCTGAGAGTTTCCCTCTAAAAAAGGGGACTTACTTAAAATAGGAGTCTGGCCATGTCTTTGTAGAGCAGCTGTGCTGTGCTGGGGCTTCACTTTTGAGAGAATTTTCCTCTCAGACCTGATGTCTGCTGGGCAGTCTTGCACATGAGATGGGGCTGGTCTGACCTCAGCACTCCTTAGCCTGCTTGCCTCTCCCAGGGCCCCAGCCTGGCCACACCTGCTTACACCGTAGCTTCTGTGCCAGTGACCATGCCTGACCAGCGGAGAGCTGCAGTAAGGTGGCCCCATAGCCACACACGAGTTTGCACATTGCCTCTCCGTACTGCAGCTCTTTATACAGAAACTTCCTACATCACTTTGTTGGTGTGTGTTTACACGGGACTTTCTTCATAGAAGATTTTGCTATACTTGTCCTACCAGCACACAGGAGTGCAACACACACCCCAACCCATGCCAACAGCTATTGAAGATATTGAAGATGGAGCCATGGCAGGCACAGAGCCAAAAATCTCCACCTCCACCAGCACCTCGCCCTTAAGCTAATGCTGTACAGAGAAAAAGGGACCCTCTTACACCCTGAGCAACCACTGTTGCTTGGGGGGCTCACAGAAGACACCGAGGCCTTCACTAGGCAGCACCCCACCCCAAACCAATAGAGTTCCAGTACAACAGCACACACAATAGGGGTCCCCTGGCCCTCTTCTTAGCTGTCTTGCCTCCACCACTGGGCGAACACCCGCAGGGTTGCAGGCACTCGGCTGCAGCTGCAGCACTTTGGTCCCTCAGTACAGTGGACTCCAAACCTGGAGGAGCCAGAGAATGAAGTCGGGGCCCAATACAAGTTCCTCAGAGTTAAAGCACATAGTCTAGGAATTGGGAGCTGAACGTCAGCCCACTAAAATCTTCCAGAAACAAAGCTGAATACACCTTACACCACAATCCAACCACCAGGGTCATGAAATACAATAAAATAAAAATACCCTGTCGAAAGGTCAGCATCCTCAAAGGTTGAAGGTGGATAAGCCCATGAAGATAAGAAAGAATCTGTGCAAGAATACTGAAAACTCAAAAACTCAATGTGCCTTCTTTCCTCCAAATGATTGCACTCTCTAGCAAGTGTTCGGAGCTGGGCTGAGGCTGAGATGTCTGAAATGATACAAATAGAATTCAGAATATGGGTAGAAACAAAGTTCACTGAGTGAAAGAAGTACATTGTAATCCAGTGCAAGGAAGCTAAACATCATCGTAAAACATTGCAGGAGGTAACAGACAAAAGAGCCAGTATAAAGAACATATCCTACCTGATAGAGCTGAAAAGCACACTACAAGAATTTTCATAATGCAGTCACATGGTGATTGGATGTGACTGTAGTATGAAAATTCTTGTAGTGTGTGTGGGCACCTGAGAGTGCCCTGTAAGCAGGTGTGGCCAGGCTGGGGCCCTGGGAGAGGCAAGCAGACTAAGGAGTGCTGAGGTCAGACCAGCCCCATCTCATGTGCAAGACCACCTAGCAGAATAAACCAAGCAGAGGAGCGAATCTCAGAAGTTGAAAACTGGCTTTCAGAAATAAAACATGCAGACAAGAATGGGGGAAAAAGAATGAAAAGAAATAAGCAAAACCTCTGAGAAATATGAGATTATCTAAAGAGATCAAATCTATGACTGATTCATATACCAGAAAGAGATGGGGAGAATGGAACCAACTTGGAAAACATATCTGAGAATATCATTTATTAGAATATCCCCAAACAAGCCAGACAAGCCAACATTCAAATTCAGGAAATCCAGAGAACCTCAGTAAGATATGCCATGAGAAGATCATCTCCAAGACACAAAATTGTTAGATTATCCGAGGTGAAAAATGAAAGAAAAAATGTTAAAGTCAGCTAGGGAGAAAGGTGAGGTCACCTCCAAAGGGAAACCCATCAGACTAACAGAGGACCTCTCAGCTGGAACCCTGCAAGCCAGAAGAGATTGTGAGGCTCAATATTCAACTTCTTCAAAGAAATTTCTACTCAGAGTTTTATGTGTAGTCAAGCTAAGCTTCATAAATGAAAGAGAAATAAGATCCCTTTCAGAGAAGCAAATGCTGAGGGAATTCATTACCACCAGACCTGCCTTACAAGAGCTCCTGAAAGAAGCACTGTGGAAAGAAAAAACCATCACCAGCCACTACAAAAACGCACTGAAATACACAGACCATTGATGCTAAAAACCAACCACATACACAAGTCTGCAAAATAACCAGCCAACAGCATGGATCAAATCCACATATATCATTACTAACCTTAAATGTAAATGGGCTAAATGCTCCAATTGAAAGACACAGAAGGGCAAGCTGGATAAAGAACCATGACCCATTTGAGTATGCTGTCTTTAAGAGACCCATCACACATGCAGTGCCACACATAGGCTCAATATAAGAAGAATGGAGAAAAATCATTTAAGCAAATGGAAAACAGAAAAAAGCAGGTGTTGCAATCCTACTTTCTGACAAAACAGATTTTATACCAACAAAGATTTAAAAAGGAAGAGAAAAACATTACAAAGGTGGCCCTGACCTTTGATAAATCTCAGTATTGCTGTACAACTCCTTTTTTGAAGGGTTACTCACTTCCAACACAAAAGGCAAGTTTTCCTGCTTCCATGATGATGGAGAGCAGGCACCTCCTTTCTTGAGTTTCAGCTCGCTTGTGACAAGGAAGGTGAGTGTGAGTTTTTTCCTACTTCTCTAAGATGGTAGAAAGTGATCATCAGCCTGAGCATTATCTCCAGGTAAGTAGCTGAATTAGAGTTTTGTCTTAAAAATGTTCCTTAATGACTAAAAGTTAAGATTACCAACCAGCTGGTTTTAATTTCTCCTTACCATTAGAACATGTGAATCATGCAGTTGTTTCTTTTGCCTATCTGTTTTTGTTTGTTTACATTTGGGGTGTTGTTGTTGCTGTTTCACTTTTCTCCCATGAAGTATGACCATCTCTTCCTGACTTGGTCAAATCCAAAGGAATGTTCCAGATTGTGGGGAACAAGGCGTCTGAATTGGCTAAAACTCCTGTCGTGGTAAAAAGAAAAAAAATCCAGTTAGCAGAAAGGATTCTTTAAAACTTTTTTTTTTTTTAAACCTAAGGGGTTTTGTCTACATAACAAGGCCATCTTTTGCTAGCCAAGGCCAAACTGAAGGAGCAGTAGTGGCCACCCAATGCTAAGATTCTGCCCTGTTCACCACAGCAAACTGAGTTTGGTTCCTAAGTCTAGTTCTTTTTTGTTTGGTATTCGTGTTACTTTTAAAGTATCATCAGTACATCCCAGCTGTGATGTGGTAGTAAGATACTTGAAAGGATTTTTTTAAGAGCTCTATCTATGATTAAAAGCTTAATTAAAATCAAATTTATAATATACATAATTATATTTAAATATAATTATGTATAAGAAAGATATAAATCTATATAACATATACATATGTATGTTAGGAATATGTTTATATATTTCTAATATGTATGTATATATTTGTGTGTGTGTGTGTGTGTGTGTGTGTGTGTGTGAGTTTGTATCTGAAAGACCTTTCTCTCTTTGGATCTTGTTTTTTGAAAAATATTTTTCTTCTCAGTCAACTGAATTCTCTCTCTCCATTTTACTTTTGTCTGTCCCTTTTTTCTCTTGCCACCCTTGATGCCCACATAACAGATCTAAAATAACTTCTGATAACCGGGGATTACTTACAACAGAAAAGGCACCAGAGTTGTTTTCAGGAGGAACCACTATTTTTGTTTATCAAATCCCAAGAGTTGTAAACAGGCAAGTTTTTTGCAGATCTTAAACTGCACACCTTTTAAATTTCACTACTGGATCTTAATGGCTTTTTTGGGTGTCAAAAATGACTTTGCACAATGAGAAATTTTTTGACCTTGGTGTATGTAATAGCTAGGTAGGAGATATATATTTTTGGGCTGGCTAGTGGAAGAGATATTTGTATGCCTTTGGCCACCTGAAAGGTGTAGAAACATCCCAAACCCCCACTGAATAGTGAGTTTGCCATGAGATAAGAGCTGATAATTGAATGGGTTAATTGGCTTTTACTGGCCACCAACCTCAGCAGAAATGTATTTGTAGTGAAATGCATGGTAAAAACATGGCATTGTCTCATCCCATAATGTTTTCCTTTTTTTGAGGGCCTGAGGATTTTATATAAAAATGAAACCCTTGATTTTTTGAGATCTGTTCTGCCTTACAGCTGTGCCTGAATGTTAGGCCCTAGAAGCTGCATGCTTCCTTGGCTCTGTTTCTTAAAAGGTTCCACCATAAAGCCAGTAAGTCAATTTAAAAAACTCTTCAAGAAAATCACAATTAAGGGTGTCTGCTTTCCCCAGCCATCTTAACTGAACTTTTAGAACATTTTTTTTTTTTGGCTTGAGTGAAATGTAAATCCTTCATCTTGTTTCACCTAAGAGTTGTCCTTTAAAAATGCAAATTTGGAGTTTCCTCACTGATAATTGTTTACAGCAGGAAACAAGTAATCAAAAGACTCATGGTCTAAAGTGGAGAAGAAAAACTGGCAAATGAAAAATCTTATGAATCCCAAAGACCTACTTCTGTGTTTCCATATGTCTAAGTATTTATTTGACATATGTATATAATGTTTGAGTACCAACAATATGAAAGGGTTCTAATTTGGCTTTTAAAAAAAGTTGTTAAATGTTTTTTCAGAGAATTAGAAACTTATTCCCAAATACTTTCTCAAGTTCACATGACAAGTAGACTTTTAACCAATCAGTTGGCTTTAAACTGATGGGTAAAAAGAAAATTCAAAATGTCTTACAATTGTCAGCATACATTACTGTTTAGATGTATTAGTCAACTGGTTTTTTTCTTTTTTCTTTTTTGAAAATTTCTGGTCAAGTAGTTTTATATTTATCTCTGCTAGCTACTATAAGATGTCAAAATTTGGCACAAAGTTTATAAACTACCCACCCGAAAACAATGATTTTTCTTCATGTGATTTTTGATAAATAAGACACAATATTGTTGATATAATGAAAACAGCTCAATCCAGAGTCATCAGTTAAAAAATAACTATTAAATAATAATAAATTAGGTAATCGTAATGAACTTGTCATAGAAGTTATATTTTAAAGTTGTCTGGGTCATTATCAATTGTTATATTATTAGAAACATCTTAAAATAATTATAAGAGGGTTCTCACCTATGAAATGCTGATGTGACAAAGATTTTCTACTTCCTAAGTTATCACACAAAGTTTATTACTAAAATCAAAATTTTGGTTAATATGTGATTTTTCATATAAAGTGTGCCAAAATAAGTATTCTAATGAAAAAAGAAAAATTTTAAGAAATATGAAATAAAGAAATGATAAGAAATAAAATGAAAATAATTGTTGTCCAATTCAAGGATTATTTAAAGATTTTTTTATGAAGCAAGGTAAAGGGAACCAGAAAGTAAGAGAGGGATTTAAAGAGAGTTAAGTTATAAAGAAGTATTTTTGGTAAGAAAGATTAAAAAGAAAATAATTCTGTGTAAGAAAGAATCTTGTATGATTGATTTTTATCCTAAAATGAAATGGCTGGTTGTTTAAGAAAAAGATTATGTTTAGGATAAAACTGTAAGTCCAAGCATGTTATAATTGGTTTGTGTAATAATAAGCTTCGTTAAAAAGAGAACTTATTTTAAAATTTTGTATGCGATTTAGTTGGCTGCAATGGAAAGGAAATTATTCATAATAGCCTTTCTAAAAATTGGGCTTTGATTTTTAAAATACACTAAAACAAAATCAAAAATCGGTTAGAACAACAAGAATTTTTTTTTCTTTTTTTGAGACAGACTCTCGCACTGTCGCCCAGGATGTTATGCAGTGGCATGATCTTGGCTGCAATCTCTGCTTCCTGGGTACAAGCAATTCTCCTGCCTCAGCCGCCGGAGTAGGTGGGACTACAGGCATGTGCTGCCACACTCAGCTAATTTTTTTTTTTTTGTATTTTTGGTAGAGAGATGAGGTTTCACCATATTGGCCAGGATGGTCTCAATCTCCTGACCTCGTGATCTGCCCGCCTCAGCCTCCCAAAGGGCTGGGATTATAGACATGAGCCAACACACCCAGCCAAAACAAGATTTTTAAAGCATTGATTTAAGGAAATTGTATGATGTTTTAAATTATAATTTTATAATTTGTTTCTAAATAGTTTCTCAGATTAATATCTCAAAAGTTCAATTTCTGCTGTACACACTGCTTCCAGCTTACTCAGCTTATTCTCCCTTTGAAAAAGCCTGACTCTTCAACTTTTGTTGGCTCCAGTAGCAGTTTTTTTCCTTCTTCTAATTCTAAATCTGTTGTTATGTCCTGATGATAAAATGTTTTATCTTTAAAGGTTGTTTTTTTTGTTTTTTGTTTTTTAAGGTAGTGTTTTCCTCCAGTGTAAGGTATATTGTCGAGTCAAAATGAGGAAACTGAGGCCAGTATAAGAAAATGTAAGTCCGATTTATTCAGCTCCCGGGCGAGGTTCTATGGTCCAGGTAAGGGCCAGAGAAGTCGCACTCAACTTTTTTAGGGTAAGGGGTTTTATAAGGAGTGAAGGCATTTGATTGGATATAGGGGAGACAAAGCATAAGGCACTTGACTGGATATTGGGACCCAGGAAGTGGAGTGAGGGCCCTTGATTGACATAGGGAAGACAAAGCATAAGGCACTTGACTGGATATTGGGACCCAGGAAGTGGAGTGAAGGCATTTGACTGACATAGGGAAGACAAAGCATAAGGCACTTGACTGGATACTGGGACCCAGGAAGTGGAGTGAAGGCAGTTATTACTGGTAGGTAGGTGGGATTTTTGGTGAGTAGGCTGCCTTGGAGAAAATGACCTTGATGGGGCAAAGTGCTTATTGGGCAAGGGAGTGCTATCAGGCAAGGCTTGTTGGGGCTTTCCGAAAATTTTTGGGTGGGGGTTTTCAGCGGGGGCTGGGAGTCGGGTGCAGAGCGGTGAGGTAATTCCCTGTTGTCGGGAAGGATGGTTGTGTCCGAGCTCCCGGCAAGGCGACCGGCCTTACATCCAGTATAACTTAATTCTATACTCTTGGCTTAATATGTTTAGGGGCTATGGGCCCTCTGAAGGTTTGCTTAAATTCAGCTTACAAAAGCCAATTGGTTAAAGAGAGGGTATGCATATTTTTTTGGGATATATACATGAGAGTTTTCAAAATAAAGGCCCAGTATATAGGAGAAATTATCTATTTTTCATTGCTTAGGTTCAACAAAGTATGGACAGCCATGTAAAAAGTATGTTTGAAAAAAATTATATAATGTTCTAATGGACTTTGAGGGAATACCCAAAAAAACCTGTGTGTCTGGATTCTTCTTAACCTTTCTGAATATGCATTTTATTCCTTTTAGCTATGGGGCACCTATATCTACAGTACAACAAGGAAGGTCAGATAATTTCTTTATTACCAGTTCTTAGAAATGTGGAGGAAAAATTAGATTAATATTTTTAAAGTTTTATGGTTGGCTCTGAAAAATAAGTTATGTATTCTGGGGCCCACCTGGAAAAGAAAGATTCTTGTTTCCATGGCCAGCCTTGAGGGAAAATGGAACTGAGAGACACAAGGGCAGGAGAAAGCCAAATAAAAAGTTTTATTTCTGCTGATGCTTCTGAAGCTTTCATTTTGGGATATTGTTTTTTTCAGCACCAGCATATGTCCAAAGTGTTCAATATAATTAGGTAACTTCCCAAGCTGTGGCTAAGAGTCACATATTCTCCCAGCCAAGACCTCTATGATAATACTGTTTGCTCATTACACTGGGCATACTCTTTCTGTATCTGACTAGTTCAAGTTTTTAAAAATCAGATTTGACTGTCAGATTATCCAAATAGGCTTCCTTTTTATAAGGAAAAACAGTCATTGAAGAAGATTACTTTTTTTTTATTGGTAACTAGAGTAATCAACAAAGATTTTAAGATCATTCCTGTGTTGTTTTAATTAGTTTTTAAAAATTATTACAAAACTAAACTTTAAAAGAGTTAGGGTCCTTAGATCCATGTAACTACTATATTGCTTTTAAGGTCTTTTCATTTCACTCTGGTTAAATGAACAACTATTATGTTACAATGGCCTGTGATTGTGTTGTCATCAAACATTTTGAGCTCTCTAACATCTTTTGACAAACAGCTTCAAAAATCAAATACTAAATAAAGTCTCAGACTTATAGCTAGGGGGCTATAATTTTTCTCATAGAAAAATTGAGCATGCGGGACTGTAAGGACCAGTTTTGAGGGATGACGTTTGTATAGCTCCTTCAGATGAAGGACAGGCACACACACCTAAACACCTGAGAAAATGAGAAACTCCACCTTCTGGGTTCTTTCCGTCCATCCGAACTGTAAGGAGTTTCCTACTTTCCATAAAATTGAAAGAAAATTACTGAGAGAATATTAAGATACTTAGTGACAAAGCCCCCTGGGTAGAGTGCTCCAAGTTATAAAAATTAAACAGATAAACATAGAAAGCTCTTTTAAAATCAGCCATCTTAGTACAAATTACTATAAGGACCACACAAAAGAACTTTGTAACATAACAAAAGTCTCTAAATTCCTAAGCTTAAATGGTTTTAATAAAATGTTTGTGTTTCACATAGATAATTACTATAGTCTGTAACTAAAACCAAAATTATGCTACTCAACACATAGAAGTTGTTGAGAAACTTTAGCTGAGTTAAACTTAAAACGTTTAGGTGAGCAATGAATGATTTGCGAATTCGTCTGCCTCCAGGGCTAGAGTAGACTCAGAGACTCAGTGGAGCCACGTGGTGGAAGAATGTTTATGGACAGAAAAAGGAAAGTAATTCACAGAAAATGGAAGTGAGGTACAGAAACAGCTGGATTGGTTGCAGCTCAATGTTTGCCTTTTTTGAACATGGTTTGAACAGTTGTCTACATTTGATTGGCGTAATCTCGGTGATTGGGACAAATGCAGGCCACAGTCTGTTTACACGTTTGTTATAGTTCAAGTACAGGAAAAGCCTTTGTCTTACCCTTTGGGCCAAACTTAACATTTGTAAGGAGGTAGCTTTAGGCTAAACTTTCTCTTTTGTTCATCTTCTGGTTTTTGAGAGATTGACCAAACTTTAGTCATTTATGTCCCTATTACGATTTTAAGTGTAGTTACTTGGTCTTGAACCCACTGGGAAATAGCAGAACAGTGGGTTATGTAAGGCAGGAACAAGGACTTCAGATTTTTTTTTTTTTTTTTTTTTTTGGGTAAATGTTAGAGTAGAGGGTACCTCCTTGTGCTGGAACATCCTTTTTATAGAAAAACAAAACAAAACCCTGGTTTGTTCTAGGATCTATGTGTTAAAGCCTTAATTTGGGTATGTCATATTTAGCACGAGTTACTCAATTTTGGTTTGGCTTGGTATGTTGGGGCTTAGCGCATGAGGTCAGTCCAAAACACTGGCCTCTCATATTTTTGTTTAAAAACTACCCGATTTTGTTCAGGTTCTCACTAAGGTAATTGACACTGTGACCAAAACCTAGGATCTTAGTGCCATTGTCAGTTACCATCACTTTGGGTTTCTGGTCTCAGCATGTCGTTTATAGGTTCCGGTGTCCTCATGGTCACACACGTTTTTTCAGCTCTTGTCATTTCAGTTGAAAAGAGACCATTTGACATTCTAGAGATGGCTGCATGGAAACATTCAAAATTAAGGAGAATACAGTGTATCAGGAGACTACAGTGTATCAGGAAGATAATAACAAGAGTTTGGAATCGTTTCTTAAGGTCCCCATAAACCAAACCACCTAAAATCAAAAGAATGAGCTAAAGAGTTTGCTCACTTAACTAAACAGTCTCTTCATTAATGCCCTACAACTGAATATAATACCTGTTGTGATGTATTTCTCCATAGGCCACACACAGCAGCAGTGGCACAGATATTTCTCTGTTTAGTCAGTAAGTAATCTAGAGCATACTTGAGTATATAGGATGACCCTGGGGGGAAAAAAGTAATCTAGAGCAATTCTATTATTTAGCATAACTTTCCCAAGAGAATTTAGTCTGTTTTGTAACTTTAGGCTTCACAGTAGAATCTACTGTAGAACCTATCGTGAGGGATACAT
This sequence comes from Alouatta palliata, assembly GCA_004027835.1. Classification (NCBI taxonomy): domain Eukaryota; kingdom Metazoa; phylum Chordata; class Mammalia; order Primates; family Atelidae; genus Alouatta; species Alouatta palliata. The sequence goes on along the minus strand of PVKV010020607.1, from coordinate 21,653 downwards.
TTATAATCATTGCCTCTTTTACTTCAAACATGGGAAAAATAGGACCTAACAAATGATGCTCTTCTAGAAGAGTGAAGGACTCCTGGCAATGTTCTCTTTAACGCATGATGTAGATTAAGAGGAATGAACAAATGTCGGCTTCCAACTGAGGCAACATATGTACCATCAAAATTTCTCACATTGGGTCTTCGTCTTCCATCTATCAAGGTGTAAGATTATCCAGATGTGAGGGCAATGTGGCTGTGATATCTTTCACCTCATTCATCTCCAGAATCAATTTGACTGATCTGGCTAGCTAGGCAGGTGTCTTCTTCCTCCCTCACCACTCCATGTGCATCCCTCCTGAAGCAGCATGCTTAGTCGACCATCTCTGAAAGAGGAGGAGCATTCATTGATCAAGGGTAGATGAGTAGCTCCACTTTCCTGCAAGAACCTCCAAACAAGCTCTCAAGGTATAAGTTTATATATGTATAAGACTGGCTACAAAAATCTTTAACAAATAAAAGTATACCCCATGAGTGTGCACAACAGACCCCCCCTTTTCACGTCTATCGTTCGTAGAGGGATAAGCAAGGGAAAAATATTCAGAGTCTCATGATAGAGAAGTCCTGATCTGTGATCTTGGGAAAAGATGTTCACATTAAATATGCCATCTTCTGGGAGAAACTTCTCTGGTTAGCTTTCCATTAAGAGTTGCAGTGGGTGTACAGTTCCAAGACTGGAGGGACCTTCTCAGTTGTGAGATTATGAACCCAAGGTTCAAGTTTCCAAAGCTTTGCTGAAGTGTGGATGTTAAGGGCAATCTTTCTCTTATGTTCTCAGAAGATCCAATCTTCAGGCTCCAGATTATGAAGGGATATTGATTATTCTCAGTGAGTCATAAAAAGCTTTTTTTAGCTGGTGAAAATACACTGTGACATGATAATCTACTGTGACAACATCAGCTCTCTTGCATGGGAATGCTTTCATAAAACCAGAAAACATGCATGGAAAATGACAATTTAATGAAATCCCTTTATAAATGTTTAAATGGCCCATCTGCTAGTGGAATGTATCTCAAGCTTTGTCTTTCCAGGAAAATGAATTTGACAAACCAAAATTGGTCATAAATTGTTTTAGCAATTTAGAATTCATCATACCAATATATATTTAACTTGATTCATTTTATCTTTTCTATGATGAGTCATAGAACACAGAGATTTTGATAATGAAAACTTTAAGGATGGACTCAGGAAGGACAAGGCAGCTGTCCTGGTTCTCCATGAGTCCATGATTAACACTGAACTAATGCCCTCTTGAATACCAATTCATTCTCCAATTTAGGTTCATAACAGTAATAACTGATGGGTTTTCATTGGTAATTTGACTTAGACCTTGGAGTTCATTCAATTGTGTATCGAAACAGTGTTATTATTGGCTGATTTAGCATGAAAGTCTGACAGTGGTTTCTTGGTATTCAATTAATTTTTGTTTTACTTGGGTAGGAGCTATTTATTTAGAGATGGAGTCTTGCTCTGTCTTCCAGGCTGGAGTGCCCTAGAGTGATAACAGCTCACTCCAACGTCCACCTCCCGGGTTCAAGCGATTCTCCTGCCTCAACCCCCTGAGCAGCTGGGACTACAGGAGCACACCACCACACCCAGTTAAGTTTTGTATTTTAGGAGAGATGGGGTTTCACCATATTGACCAGGCTGGTCTCCAACTCCTGACCTCATGATCCACCTGCCTAGGCTTCCCAAAGTGTTGGGATTACAAGCATGAGTCACTGCGCCCAGCCAAAAGAGTTTTAGAAACAGGTAAGTCTTTTCATTAAAGTTCCAGGAACCCTTACCCAGTCCAAATGATATGATTTTAAAGTTTCCAGAAACCTGAATTCAAGAGCTCTTTTCATGGTCCTTTGCATCCATCAGGACCATGTTCTAAGATATTTTGTGCTTGTGAAGATTTCAGAAACTGCACCAGTGTTAAGCAACTAACTGTGGAAATGATGTTAAATAGTCATAGTTACACAACTGGCAAGTACATTTTGTTTTTTCTGTGGTCTACAGTTTATCATGATCACCATAATTATGATTGATAGCATATATTTAGACATATTAAAATTTTAGAAATCCCATAAAATTTTTGTAACATATTAACATTCATTAGAATATAACCTGAGGAAGTTTAAACATTTCTTATTTTGACAGTGCTTCTCATGTAACTTAACATGTCAAATAATCCTGTTTACCCCTCATTTGGATGCTTCAGGGGCCTCTCCAGCATATCAAAGTTAGAAGTCAAAAAAGACTTAATTGTGAAGTTGAAAAATGTGATTTTGGGGGAAACATCAAATATAGTAGAGGTTTAAAACACTTGATATTATAAAATGGAATTCCAGGTCACAATAAGTTATTCACTTGGCCAAAATGATAACTCAGAAAATTTTTGAAGGCAAAAAACTTTACTCATTGATAGAAGATTTAGCTTTTGAAACAATCTGTGTCTTTCCCTTCTTTTTCCTGCAGTTTATTTGGAGGGGAAACAAATCTTTTATTATCCTTTAATACTACATGAAAATCTTATTCAAGAGAGAAAGACAAATTTCATTCTTGTATTAGTGTACTATTAATGTCATCCCCAATTTTAATAAACCTTTATAGATGAATTCAGTCTTTATCAATTTGACTGTAATTCTCATAAATTACATTTGGACTCTTAAAAACTTTGATAACCTTTTACAAATCTGTATTAAAGAGCAGATCAGTACTCTAATAAAACCCTGCTGTGCTTTTTATTCCAATGTTTAATTTATGGAAAAACTGAAAATATTCCTTTAAATTTAGCCAATATGTTCACCCACAATGTTTCTTTTACAAGATGTTTCACAAACCTTCCACAACTTGCTTGAACCTTTAGGTTTATCCTATCTAAATTAAAACAATGCTTCAACCCTCTAAACTAGCAAAAATTAATTTTTAATGCCTTAAAATCTTTTACTAAAAGCACATTTCACTTTCCTTACACAGCTTCTATGTAAAACTTTTTTTTAGTAGTCTGAATTACATGTTACAGTGACCTGCCTAATTTAGAATAAATGTCTTTATTTTACCAATAAACTTTAAAATGGTCTTCATTTCCCAAAGCTTACTGAAGTCACATGAACTAAAAGGCATTACAATTTTTATTTTTCTGAAAAAAAAATTGGTTTAAGCACTCATTATTTTTAAGCCAATTGGAGGTTTTTTATTTATAAACATCACACACAACATGTAAAAAATACAGACCAAAGTAGATCCAGCAGTTAAATCTTTTCCGTTTACCAGTTTTTGTCTTAATTGGATTACTGGCTTCAGGGTGGAGTCTTTTGAGGAAGAGGGCTAGGAAAATATGCAGTTTCTAAGACCTAATAAATAGGAACAACTGGAAGTCAAAACAGATTTCCAAAAATTTAGGGTCACGTTTTATACTGAATCCCCCAAAGAGAAATGCTATGGAACAAGCCAGTGCAATGATCCTTACCATGCATTTTGTGGCAGAGCGGTCCAAAGCCAAGGAATTTTGTGATCAGCCCATCCTTTATGGGAACCTTATCTCTCAGTGGGGGTTGGGGACATTCCCATACTTTTTAGGTGACCAAGAACATGCTTCTCTGATTGAAATGTTCAAAGAGCTGAGTATCTGCTCATAACTGCCATTTGCCATTCCCAAAAATATAGCCTTAGATTTTGTGAGGATTCTATCTGCTTTCAATTCCTGGGGTTTTCATTAGGGAAACAGAAGTTTTTCCCAAAACATCTGTGGTGCCTTCTCTGTTTTTCATTAAGGAGTTTCAGGCTGTTAGAAATTATCTTAAGTCCCCTCATAATGTGCATCAAGAATGGCAAGAAGACAAAATGAAGAAAAACAATTGAGTTGACAGAGAAAAGAAAAACAACTTTTTTAAAGAAAAATCCAAGAAGAGAAAAAATCTAAGGGAACTTTTAAGTATACCTGTATCTTGGATATCCTATTTTAATTAAGCTGACTTTTACCTATAGTGCTCTTAAAAAAAAAAAAAGTTATTTCAAATCTTCTGTTACCTGACTTGAGCTAGGCCAAACAGCCAATATTTTTGGTTTTTGAACTATTACAAATGTAATCTCCCATGTGAAACCAGTAAGCCTTAACTAAGGTTATGACTTAACCACGAGTGTAAGAGGTATTTTCAAAGAGGTAGTAGGCAATTTTTACAAAATCTAGAATCCCCAAAGGTAGTCTAGAGAAAGAAAAAATCAAGATGGATGTCAGAAGTTGTTGACAGTGGAAAAGAGAATCAGTAAATGGCAAAAGTCACACAGATATCAAACCAGAAAGGACTCATTCTCTGAGCCAAGAATTGAAAGCAGGCTGCCATTGGCCTTAGGCACTAAGCTGCAGCATTGGGCAGTTTCCATTGCTCTTCCAGAAGGAGCCTAGAGTAGCCAATTTCAAAATTGCAAAGGCTTTTAACTGCTTAAGATAATTTTTAGAACTAACTGTGACTTGAACTCCAAAATTCCTGTCTTCCAGATGTTGGAGACCAAGAGAAAGTACTACCATGTGGTAACAAGGTCAAGCTCCCAAAGACAAAACTAGATGAGAGGGAAACCTCATCCATTTTTTTTTTTTAACATTTAGGGACTTGCAGCAAAGTTTGTAACTGATCTGTTTGCGGGGCTGGCTTGACAGCAAGCTTATGGGGATCCTAGGCCTGCATTCTTTTCTATGGCACCCCTTTTTATGACAGAAAGACAAAAAGTTATAGCACAGAATACACCAGATTTGCTAAAGTTTAAGACTAGTCTCACCAATTCTTTTTTTCATTAACTAAAATTTGCAGAGGATACAGTGATTTTTACCATTTCTACACTTAGTTTGCACAGAGAGAGAGGCCAGAAGTCTGAGGGTGCCCTTTTGGAGGCATGTCAGGCTTCTGGGTTCCCTTTCCCCTTAGCGGTCCTAACGACTCTGCTTGCTGCACCATAGCCTTGGGGGCCAAGCCACATCACAAAAGAAAATCACCTTTTTCTATTTCATAAAACCATAGGCTTTAAAGCCTCTCAGTTTTTTAAGATCCTGCCCAAGAAGTCACATGGAGTAACCAAATTAACATTTTCTAACTCTGTTTAGTGCCCAATGTTGAACTAGCAAGGGTCACACTTGCCTCAGGTTGGGCCCTGTTATCACTGATCCATTCAAAGTGAGGTGGAGTGAACTTCCAACCAGGAATTTCAACATGTGCACTCTGGGCAAGATGAAAGAGCAGACAGTTGCCCTGAGTAACGGAAAAGTTAGAGAAAGGAAAAGAAAAGTATTGCTTGTGCCTTGGGCAGTATGGTCATTTTAATGACATTGATTCTTCAAAATCCACGGTTGTAGGATTTTTTAATATGTTTGTTTCATCTGTGATTTCTTTCCTCAGTGTTTTGTCTTTACTCAGAGTATAGTTCTCTAACACAGATCTTCCACCTCCTTGACTAAAATGAACATCTAGGTATTTCACGTTTGTGTGACTATTGTAAATAGGATTGAGTTTTGATTTTGGTTTTTACCTTGAATGTTATTGGTGTTAGAAAATGATACTGCTTTTTGCACATTGATGTTGTATCCTGAAACATTACAGAAGTCATTTATCAGGTCTAGGAGTTTCTTGTAGGAGTCTTTAGGGTTTACCAAGCGTAAGATCTATAAGCAAACAGAGATAATCTGACTTTTTCTTTTCCAATTTGGAAGCCTTTTCTTTCTTTCTCTTGCTTACTTGCTGTCTAGAACTTCCAGTAGTATCTTGAACAGGAGTACTTAAATTTGGTATCTATGTCGTGTTCCAGTTCTTAGAATACTTTCAACTTTTGCCCATTCAGTATGATATAGGCTGTGGGTTTAGAATATATGCCTCTTTTTTTTTTTTTTTGAGAACTGTTCCTTCAGTGCCTCATTTGTTGAAGATTTTTATCATGAAGGGATATTGGATTTTATCCAATACATTTTCTACATCTATTCAGATGATCATATGGTTTTTTTTTCTTAGTTCTCTTGTGTGGTGAATCACATTTATTGATTTGCATATATTCAAACATCCTTGCATCCCTTGAATAAAACCCACTTGATTGTGATATATTACCTTTTTGACGTGCTCTTTTACTTATGTCTGGTAAAATTCAGCTGTGAATCTCTGTAATCTTGGGTTCTTTCTAGTTGGGAGATTTTCTAAATTACTTATTCAAAATCATTACTTATTTTTTGTCTGTTCAGGATTTTTATTGTTTCCTGGCTCAGTCTTCTCAGGTTGTAGATATCCAGGAATTTATTTTCTCTAGATTTTCTAGTTTTTGAGTGTATGCTCATAGTAGTCTCTAATAATCTTTTGTATTTTTTTGTTAATATTATAGGAGTTATTAAAATTATTTTAGGCAGATAGAAAGGGTAAAAGTGTTCTCAGTAAGGCTTTATCTTTTAATAAGAAAGCAGCCCCCTCAAACATTTCCTTTTTATTAGAAAGTTGCCTAAAAAACCATACTGTGAGCCACAGGCTTGTATATGTAAATGCAGATGGCTAAGAGCCAAGTCCACGCAATATGGTGGTTCCCAGTACTTTTTCTTTGTTGCCACATGTACGGGCATCATGGGGAACAGCCAGGTAGAGGCCACATGTACAGGTGTCATGGCAACCAGCTAGGTAGCTGCATTTGCATAAAAAAGGCTACGGTGGGAGCACCAGATTTTTTGCAAGGTATGTGAATGACACACCTGGTGCAACTAATCCCCTGTGCCCTAGGCAAATCAGACATCTCCTCCTGAAGCCTCCTAGTATAAGCAACTGCTTTTCCTTGCACTCAGGGTTTTTCCATTTGGAGCCCTCTTCCCTCTGTGCAGGGGAGTTGTTCTCTTCTTTCTTGCCTATTAAACTTTCTGCTTTTTAATCCACTCCACATGTTTCCACATCACTAATTTTCTTTAAGTACGACCAAGGACCAAGGGTGTTTCCCAGACAACAGAGCTGTATCAGTATCAGCTGGAATGTCACCTTTACTTTTTTTGATTGTGCTTATTTGAATGTTCTTGCTTTTTTATTGTTTAATCTGGTACCAGTTTGTTAATTTTGTTTACTCAAAGAGCCATCTTTTCATTTTTTCAATCCCTTGTATTTCATTTCAATCCCTTTTCATTTTTCTCTGATGTTTGTGTTTTCTTTTCTTATGCTAGCCTTGTGTTTGGTTTGTTTTTCTCTAGTTCCCTGAGGTGTGACATTGGGTTGTTATATTGAACTATTTCTGTCATTTTGGCATACTTAATGCTGTTAACATTCATCTTAGTGTTCCTTTTGTTATATGCCAGAGGTTGGGGTGTTTTTTTGTCTCTATTTTTATTCATTTTGAAAATTATTTGATTTCTGCATTAATTATTTTGTTTACCCAAAGATCGTTCAGGAATGGTGTTTTGTTTCCTTGTATTTGTATAGTTTTGAGATTTCTTCTTGATATTGATTTTTAATTTTATTCAAAATTAGAATAAGATTACTGTGGTCTGAGAAGGTACTTGATAAGATTTTAATCTTTTAAAGTTTATTGAGACTTTTTTTATGGTAGAACATATGGAGTGTTTTTGAGAATGTTCCATGTGCAGATGAGAAAAAAATATATTTTCATGGTTGTTGAGTAGAATGTCCTCTAGGTGTCTATTTGATCCACTTGGTGTAAAGTATGCTTTAAGTCGAGAGTTTCATTGTGGATTTTTATCCTTGATGATTTGTCCACTGCTTTCCATGGGGTGTTGAAGTGCCCTGCTGTTACTGTATTGCTCTCTGTGTCTTTCCATTAGTCTATTTATATTTGGTTGAGAAACCTAGGCTTCCACTTTGAGGGGTGTGTGTGTGTGTGTGTATGTGTGTATTTTATTTATTTTTTTGGTGGGGGACAGAGTCTCACTCTGTCACCCAGGCTGGAGTGCAGTGGTGCAATCTTGGCTCCCTGTAACCTCCGTCTCCCAGGTTCAAGCAGTTCTCCAGCCTCAGCCTCCCAAGTAGCTGCACTCACACATAGAGGTGTGTGCCACCATGCCCAGCTAATTTTTATATTTTTAGAAGAGATGGGGTTTCACCGTGTTGGCCAGGTTGGTCTCAAACTCCTGGCCTCAAGTGATCCATCCACCTCTGGGGATTACAGGCATGAGCCACTGCTCCCTGCTGGTCCAGGTTTACCTATACTTGCCCTGCCCCAGTCATTGGATCAGAAGTTTCTCAAAGGAAAAATTTCAGTGGGAAGTAGTACTTAGCAACAACGCTCTACTGAAACACACACACATGCACACACACACATGCACACACACACACACGCACACACACACACCCCTACTTTTAAACACCAGTGGGTTTTTTCTTTTCCTTCACCAGTTCTGTATTTTTATCTCCTTTCTTCCAGAGTTAGAACCCTGGTCCCTATCCCAGAAACATCAATGATTAATACTAAATCCTACAATATACACTAAATGCTTTTGGAATTGTAGTAACAATATCCCAACTAAAATCAAACTTTCTAAGTGATGCGTGAGATTGTTTTCTATGGTTCCTTTTGTACTTGGAGTACACAGTGACAGCACTGTGTTAAATATTTCTTGTATTTTTTTTTGTCTTCTGTATGGTTATATCAATATTCTACACAATTAGATTCATTTTTATCTGTTTGTATATAATTTTGTATTTGAGGATAGAAAAAACTTTATCATTTTAATCTTATTTTTTGAACATGTAAATCATTAAAATGGTTCAAAAATTAAAATTTTAAGGCCAGATGCGGTGGCTCATGCCTGTAATCCTAGCACTTTGGGAGGCGGAGGTAAGCAGATAATGAGGTCAGGAGATCGAGACGAACCTGGCCAACATGATGAAACCCCATCTCTACTAAAAATAAAAAAATTGGCTGGGTTATGCCTGTAGTCCCAGCTACTGAGGCAGGAGGCTGAGGCAGGAGACTCTCTTGAACCGGGGGTTGGAGGTTGCAGTGAGCTGAGGTTGCATCACTGTACTCCAGCTTGGTGAGAGTGAGACTCCGTCTCGAAAAAAAAAAAAAAAAAAAAAAAAGAGTACATGATAGAATAACATAAATCCAGCCAGGTGCAGTGACTCATGCCTGTAATCCTGGCAGTTTGGGAGGCTGAGGTGGGTGGATCACTTGAGGTCAGGAGTTTGAGACCAGCCTGGTCTGCATGGTGAAATCCCGTCTCTACTGAAAATATGATACTTAGCTGGATGTGGTGGTATGTGCTTGTAATCCCAGCTTCTCAAGAGATTGAGGCACAAGGGTCACTTGAATCCAGGAGACAGAGGTTTCAGTGAGCTGAGATTGCACCATTGCACTCCAGCCTGGGCGATAGAGTGAGACTCCCTTTAAAAAAAAAAAAGAAGAAGAAGAAGAACATAAACCTAGAAACATATGGAAAATCGGAATCCAGGGAAAGTGTTCAAATAAGTATAAGAAAAAAATTAAATCCATGCAGTCAACACAGTGGTTGCAGGGAGCTGAGATCACACCATTGCTCTCCAGCCTGGGCAACAAGAAATAAAATCGTGTAACTTTCCAAGAAGTAAAAACCAATTAACATTTTAAAGTCACATTACACTCATAATCTTTAAAACATTGTTTTCAGAAAATATATATCTGCTGAGTCAGAATATAAAATAAGATTCAAATACCTATTTCCTTGATAGGTTTAAATGACTTTAACTAACAATCTCAATATTTCTTGCTTGATGGAAAAATTTTAGTTTCTCCAGGCTCCCATGAGGATTGGACACGATGGTGTTGAAGGACCTCTAATGATCCCGCCTTGGATATGTGTAGTCCTATATATATGTATTCACAGGAGTGGCCTGTGAATATGGCAGAAATGATGGTATGGCTTCTCCTAGGTTAGATCACAAAAGGCATTGTGGCTCTTCTCTCTCTGTTTCTCATACACATGCACATCATTCCATCCAGTGGAAGCCAGATGCTGTGCTGTGAGGGCAGTCAGGCAGCCCCATGGAGAGGCCCACGTGGCAAGGCACTGAGGACTTCTGCCAATATCTACATGGATGAGCATCTTGGAAGTAGATGCTCCAGCCCTGGATAAACCTCAGATGACTGCTCTAGCTTGACTGTAATCCCATCAGAGACACTGAGCTTGAGACACTCAGCTAAGTCACTTCTAGGTTCCTAACCTTCAGAAACTGTGTGAAATAATAAATGTTTGTTGTTTTAAGCTGCTAAAGTTTGGGGTAATTTGTGATGCAGCAATAGACAACTAGTACAAAGGCCCTTTCAAAAGCAGGATTAATCGGTTCTCTGATTCTCATACCACACTGGTAATAGCTGCCATGTGAAATATTCACACTGGAAGCCTTGGGAAGTTTAAATCTCTCTAGATTCCTGCACATTGTTGCATTAATTAATACATATACCTGTGCATATCGATATATATGAAATTAATGCATTTTTTCTAAACTTTTTTGAAATTTATTTTCCATTTTAAAGACATATGCTTATTAAAGAAAATGTGAGGGGGAAGTTCAAAAAAATTACCCATAGTTCTAACACCCAAAGGCATCTATAGGTAGCACTTTTGAGTGTACTTTCCCATATTTTCTCTCAGGAAGTTTAAAAAAGTAGCTGTATAACCATATTTTCCTAAGTCAAATCCATTTCCTTTAATAACAAAAATAATATGCCTTGCTCATTATTGTCATTCTCCCTCCTCTGAGTGACAGGTTCTCAGAGAAATCAGATGCAGCGATGTCCTGAGCATGCAGAAGGCTCGTGAGAGTATCATGTGGTTGAAGCCAGGCCCTGCAGGGAGTGAAAAGTGCCTGGGGGTGCCAGACACACAACAGGCAGTTCCCTCTGTGCGTATCTTTTTTATTTTCAGTACTAACATGTGTGTGAAGGGCCAACTTCTGTCCCCCAATAACTTATATCCAAAATTTCTTAAGGGAATCAACACTCCTTTATTCCCTGCTCTTCAGATAGGGCTGCAATCCTGGCAAAGTGGAGGCATCAGGACCCTCTCCAAGGCCCTGAGAAGGGTTCTACAAAGTGTTCAGATGGTCATACATTTTTTCAAAACTTAGTAAAATAAAAAAAACTTGAATCACAATTGGTTAAGACTGCTACATCTTTCCACTCTGCCCCAGCCCCACCCCAACACACACACACTTTCCTTTATGCAGGTGGTGGTGAGTGGTCATGTGAGGACATTTTATTGTTATAATATCTTTTTTAACATAGCCTAAAAAATGGTGTAAGTTCCAGGATCTAAAAACCTCTTCATCTCTGAATTGCAAATATGTATGCTATATATTTTAAATATAAATATATATCTGTGTGTATATATATATATATATTTAACAGCTTTTTCAATTGCTTTGTACTGTAAACATAATTTATTTATTATTTGCTAGCCTTATTCATTAAGTCAGAGGAAATTTCAGAGCCATGAGGGTTACAGAGAGGACTTCTAATGTGCTCAATACGTCCTAAGTGGTTTTATGTAATTCCCAGGGTTGTTTCATCAGAATCCATAGGTTCTCAAGAGGCATTCCTCCTTGTGCTCACAGAACCCTGCTTATTGACTCTATAGATAGTTTTTGCAGAAAATAACTGCCTCTTTGGTTGTCCACTGTGATCCTTCAACTAGGAAATAACCAAATAGATTTAGCCTACTCAACTCGACACCTTTGAACAAAAAAGAATGCAGAATATATAGCACCAATGAGATAAGTGTTCAACTCTGTAAAAAACTGTGCTACTCTCTGAATGTTTATTCATTTTACATTTTTTTTAAAACAGAGTTTCACTCTTGTTGCCCAGGCTGGAGTGCAACGGCATGATCTCGGCCCACCACAACCTCCGTCTCCTGGGTTCAAGTGATTCTCCTGCCTCAGCCTCCCAGGTAGCTGAGATTACAGGTATGTGCCACCACACCCAGCTGATTTTGTATTTTTTCAGTAGAGCCGAGGTTTCAACATGTTGGTCAGGCTGTTCTGGAACTCCTGACATCAAGTGTTCCACCTGCCTCAGCCTCCCAAAGTGCTGGGATTACAGGTGTGAGACACTGCGGGGCCTCATTGTACTTGTTGCTCAGAGGAATTTATTCTTCTTTTAAAAAAGCTTTTGAAATTTTAAAATCAAATCAATGCCTGCTGTAGCAGCCAGGAAGATATGCTCTTCGGATGGCCCTTTAAGAAGCCCTGATGTGGGGAACACAGCAGAATGACAGCCCTAGCTGCCACATCTTTGGATCAACTGTGGCATTCATGCTGAGCCACAGCCCTCTGGGCTGTCCCAGCCAATGACTGAACACTGCAGAGGTGCTAGGATGAGTGCTGGCCCATCCTGCCTGACACAGGACTCTGCTAATGGGCAACTTTTGCTTAGACACTCCCTAATAGCCCAGCAAATCTTTTTTAGAACTGCTCTGAGGTCCAAGGCTCTTCCTATCCAGCCTTTCCTTGCCCTCTCTCTTCACAGGTGGCACACCTGATCTCAGTCCCAGCTCTCTCCCTGTCTACTCCTGCTTCCTCCTCCCTTTATTCTTCACAGGCTAAGCATTAAACATCAAGTAAGTAAACATCAACTCCCATCTAAGCATTTCCTCTGTGTGCATCTGAACTGACATACATACTCACTGGTGAAAATGAGCAAATCCAGAAGGGCTTCTATGAAGAAGCAACAGTTCCTCCCCTCATTCTCTCCTTCCCCACATTTCCTCACACGAGGAAACACTTTAAACAGTTCCCCTTACAGCTCTTTGGCAGTTACTTTGATACTCCTAAAATAATAAGTTTATGTCATGTTTGTTATTTATTTTATATATATTTGATATATTTGTTATATATATAAATATATGTTATATATATATATATTTTAAATAATATGTTTATGCCATGTCTTTCTTTTCTTTTTTAACCACTGAAGTGTAATGGACACACAATAAGCTGTTTATATTTAATGCGGGCTGTCTGATGAATTTTGACTTTTATATATACCACAATCAAGCTTTTAAAAGGGGTAAGAGGAAACTGTCAGGGGTGAGCATACCCATCACCTGTGAAAGTTTCCCTATGCTCCTTTTAGTGCCCCTACCACTTTCTCCACTCTCTGATCCATTTTCTGTCACTACAGCTTAGTTTTCATTTTTCTAGAATTTTAAATAAACGAAACCTTACAGTATGTGCTGTTTTTTTCTGGCTTCTCTCACTCAGCATAATTAATTTGAGATTCAATCATGTGGTTACATGTACCTAATTCATTCCTTTTTGTTACTAAGTAATACATCTCATTGCATAGATATAGCACGATTTCTTTATTCATTCATCTTTTGGTGGATATTTGGGTTGTTTCCAGCATGGGCCTGTCACAAGTAAAGTTGCTATGAACATTTTTACACAAGCGTTTGTGTAGATTTACATTTTTTTCTCTTTCCTTTCTCAGCAATCATTGTTCTTTATCATAAGGTGTCCAATGTCTTGAGTGCCATTGTTTCATATATTTTATCTGGCATTTTAGTTGTTTCGGGCAAGACAGTAAATCTAATCCTTGCTCCATTCGACTGGAAGTGGCATTATCACATACCTCTTTAGCTAATCGTAATCTCCCTCTGAGTGATCCAATACCACTTCATTGTAGTGTATGAACCCCCAGTATACGTATTTTTTCCTCCCAGCCTTTGTGCAATGTTTGGCATACATTTTGCTTTTACTTGTAATAAACTCTTCAATACATTATTATTGCTTCTCTGTTTCTGTAGTCAACAAGTTTAGACATTATCTGCTGATTTCTGCAATGGTAGCTATGGATTTAACTCACTTATCTTTATCTTTCAAATCTGGCCTTTCTTTTCTCCACTTCTCACTATTAACAGTTACCTTTGTAATAAGAAAAAATATACTCACATCCTTACTTCTAATTCCATCAACCATTTGACAGTACCTCTTAATTCTTTGCTTTGTGAGGTGAAAGTATGAAAGCCCCTACCCTTTTCTTCATTTCTTGATTCCTCCTGATCGCAATCAAATGCTTAATTTTAGCTTATGGTGTCAAAAAAAAATAAAATAAAATAAAAAACATGAACCTCATTCTGCAGCTACCCCAAGTCTTCCATTTTAGGCTGACTCCGTGGGTTGATTCTAAGAGTTGAAAATTGATCAGCAGTGATTATAACATAATGACTATGTAAAGATTGTTCACCACTTAGCTGCATAAAATACTATGATTTTATATCTTTTTTTTTTACATAGCTTTGCAATTTTCTTGGAATTCCTCATTATTTCCTCCTCAGCATCCCCATCTTTTGCATTATGTGATTTTTTTACAGCTTGATATATTCCAGTTTCTTAAAGATAGCATGAAATCTGTGGATCACTTCAGTCATATACACTTTTTTTCCAGACACCTGCCTTTTAAAGCCCCTGTCCCACCAGCTCCAAACTAGACTTTCGTTCTCTAAGTTTATTGAAAAGCTAAAATAGAAGAGACAAACAAGCCATGTCTTCCTTACAATTTTCTCTTGTTTGCTCTTCAACTCCATATTTTTCTCTTTTTTGATTTACTCTCTTGTTTTGTGGGAACATATCCTTGAATCACTTCTATAAGAAGGTAAACTTATTGAGGTAAACTTACTGAGTCCTTCCATGACTTAGAATCACTTTATTCTACTCTCCAATTATATTGATAATTTGATTGAATGTTGACTTTTTCATTTAAAATCATTTCTCCTCAGAACTTTAAAGGCAACGTTTCACTGTCTTCAATGATCCAGTATTGCTGAGAAATTAGATGACAATCTGATTTTCTGGAAATAGAGGCAATTTGTTTTTTGTTTCTTTAGCTTTGAATATTTTTTAGATTAAAAAATCTTTAATATTCTTAAATTTCACCGTTCTGTGACTGAATGTGGGTCATTTTTCATTCATTTTGTCTAGTATTCTACTTTTTTTTTCTCCTTTCTTTCTTCAGTCTAGAGGCTCTTGTCCTTCAGCTCTGATAAATTCCCTTTTAAAAATTGGTTTGTAATTTCTCATTTTTTTTCCAGATCATTTTTTTTAAATTTATTTTTATTTTTTATTTTTTTTTTTACTTATTTTACTTTAGGTTCTGTACATGTGCAGGTCATGCAGGGTTGTTGCATAGGTGCATAAATAACCAGGTGGTTTGCTGCCTCTATTCCCCCTTTGACTATATCCAGTATTTGTCCCCATGTTATCCCTCCCCACCCCAGCTGTCCCTTCCCTAACCCCCCAACTGCCCTCAGTGTGTGATGCTCCTCTCCCTGAGTCCACATGAATTCTCTCATTTTGTTTGTACTTTTTGGAGCTTCTATTCACTGAACATTAGCTTCCTGGATTTGTACATTACAATTTAGCCTTTCTTTCACATTTTTAATCTGTGTATTTTCCACTTTCTTGGAGATTTCCTTGATTTTATCTTTCAATCCATTTATTAAAACTTTGCTTAAATTACCATATTTTTAATTTCTGAAAAGTCTTTCTTATTTTGGGTTATTCCTTTTTTGTAGTATCCAGTTCTTGAATTATAACCTTAATATTGTTAAATTCTGTCAGAGGAGAATTCTTATAGTTCAAATATCATTTTCTAGTAAGTATTTCTTTTTGTTGTTGTTTTGTTTTTTGAGACGGAGTCTTGCTCTGTTGCCCAGGTTGGAGTGCAGTGGCATGATCTCGGCTCACTGCAACCTCTGCTTCCTGAGTTCAAGCAATTCTCCTGCCTCAGCCTCCTGAGTAGCTGGGATTACAGGTGTGTGGCACCACACCTGGCTAATTTTTGAATTTTTAGTAGAGATGAGGTTTCACCATGTAGACCAGGATGGTCTCCATCTCTTGACCTTGTGATCCACCTTGGCCTCCTAAAGTGCTGGGATTACAGGCGTGAGCCACCCCTCCTGTCCCACTCTTTCTCACTTTAAAACTGGAAGAACAATAGCAGGAAATGACATTATCAGAGCCCAAGGCCATTCAGTGGGGGACTAGAACCATAGTTGAGACTTCTCTGTTGGAGCTGAGACCACAGAGGCAACATTACTGATGCTTGAAATACTACAGGGAACACAAAAACATACTCTAGCTTCTTTCTTCCTTTTACCCCTCATTCTAGTGTTCATGACTTCCACTGGCTGTAGCTAGCTGGACCAGAGGTCCGAGCAGCCTGGGAAATGTAGTTTCTTTCAGCCAAAGCAGAGTACTGGATTCCTATGAGAACAAACTGCAGGTGGACTGCATAGCACAACAAATTTAAGTTTTGTGTAGTGAAGAATGTTGCCAAACTGCCTTCGAATTATTAGCCCCTTATGTGGTCAACCTTGTAATAATGTCATAAGGTGACTAGAAAATATGACTGTATTCTTAGTGAAATTCTTGAACTTGACCTTCATTATTTTTGATATAAAAATTTTAATGAATAGGTAATGCAGGCACATAAAACAAAATTCAAAATTATGAAAGTGTAATGCCTCCAGCTTTGCATCTTCGTTTGTGTGTTTTTCTTTTGCTTTGTTTTGTTTTTGCTTAGAATTGGTTTGGCCATTTGGGCTCTTTTTCAGTTCTTTACGAATTTTAGAATATTTTTTTCTAATTCTATGAAGAATGATAGTAGTTTGATAGAAATAGCATTAAATCTGTAAATTGTTTTGGACAGTATGGTCATTTTTACAATATTGATTCTTCTAATCCATGAGTATGGAATGTTTTTCCATTTATTTGTGTCATCTCTGATTTCTTTCAGCAGTGTGCTGTAGCTCTCCTTGTAGGAATCTTTCACTTCCTTGGTTAGCTCTATTCCTAGGTATTTTATTTCTTTGTGGCTGCTGTGAGTGGGACTGTGTTCTCGATTTCACTCTCAGCCTGGATATTGTTGATGTATACAAATTCTACTGATTTGTAGAACTACCTATCAGGTACTGTGCTCACTACCAGGGTGACAGGATTTGTACTCCAAACCTCAGTATTCATTTTGCATCCTGGAACTTTACTAAAGTCATTCATCAATTCTACAAGCCTTTCACGGAGTCTTAGGATTTTCTAGGAATAGAATCCTATCGTCAGTGAAGACGGGTAGCTTGACTTCTTCCTGTTCTATTTGGATGTCTTTTATTTCTTTCTCTTGCCTGACTTTTATTTCTAAGAATTCCAGTACTATGTTGAATAGGACTGGTAAGAATGGGCATCCTTGTCTTGTTCTAGTTCTCAAAGGGGATGGTTCCAACTTTTGCCCATTAAGCATAACGATGGCTGTGAGTTTTTCCTAGATGGCTCTTATAAAGCCGCAGTAAGCAAACAGTTTGGTACTAGTACAAAAACAGACACATAGACCAATTGAACAGAATAGAAAACTCAGAAATAAAGCCACACACTTACAACCGTCTGATCTTCAACAAGGCCGACAAAGACAAACAATGGGGAAAGGACTCCCTATTCAATAATTTGTGCTGAGATAACTGGCTAGCTATATGTAGAAGATTGAGGCTGGACCCTGAACTTTCACCATATCCAAAAATAACTCAAAATGGATTAAAGGTTTAAATGTAAGGCCTCAAACTATAAAAAACCTGTGAAACAACCCAGGAAATACTCTTCTCAACATCAGCCTTGGCAAGGAATTTTTGGCTAAGTTTGTAAAAGTAATTTCAACAAAAACAGTAATAGAAAAGTCAGACCTAATTAAACCAAATACCTTTCACTCAGCAAAAGAAACTATCAACAGAGCAAACAGACAACTTGTATAATGGGAAAAGATATTTGAAAAGTATACATCTGACAAAGACCTAATATCCAGAATCTATGGGGAACATAAAACAACAGGCAATAAATGAATAACTTCATTAAAAAATGGGCAAAAGACCTGAACAGACACATCTCAAAAGAAGACATACACATCACTAACAAGCATAAAGAAATGCTCAGCATCACTAATCATCAGAGAAATGCAAATCAAAACCACAGTGAAACACCATCTCAATCAGAATGGCTGTTATCAAAAACAACAGATGTGGGAGAGGTTGTGGAGAAAAGGGAACACTTATACACTGCTGGTAGGAATATAAATTAGTTCAGCCACTGTGAAAAGCAGTCTGGAGATTTCTCAAAGATCTTAAAACAGAGCTACCTTTCAACCCAGCAATCCCATTACTGGGTATACACCCAGAAGAAAGTAAATTATTCTACCAAAAATACACAGGCACTCATATGTTTACCGTTACGCTGTTCACAACAGTAAAGACATGGAATCAATCCAGGTGCCCAGCAATTGTAGATTAGATAAAGAAAATGTGGTACATATACACCATGGAATACTATGCAGTCATAAGGAAGAATAAAGTTATGTTCTTTACAGTAACAGGGATGAGCTGGAGGCCATAATTGTAAGCAAATAAATGCAAGAAAAGAAAAGTAAATACTGCATGTTCTCACTTAAAGTGAGAGACTGTAGACTACTAGAGGGGCATGGTGAGGTTATATCTGCACATTTATCCCCACATCTAAAATAAAAGTTGAAATTAAAAGTTAAATTTTTAAAAGTTATGAAAGGTTAATGAAAAGTCTCAGCCAGTCCTTGCCCTCCCATCTATATACCCATATCTTAATCTATATCCTTTCTTCTATGCACAGAAGACATACAGTTTCTCTTACACAAGTAATAGCATACCACATGTGCTGCTCTACTGATTCATTTGGGACCTACCAATTTAACTCCAAGGATATTTCTTCTCTGTAGAAATACAATGGGTGTGCCCATTGGGTCAGACATGTGCCTGTCTCTAAATCATAAGACTTGCAGTCATCTAGTGTTCAACCAGCCAGGCAAAGAATTCTCCAAGGCATTAATTCAACAGAAGCTTTACGGATTTCTCAGAATGATTCAAGGGTTTGGAATGACTCATTGGGGCTTGGGTTAAATAATCTCGGCTTAATCATATCACTTGGAGGAAAGGTAAGTTGAAGATTTAAATCCTGGTGGCTCAGTATCTCATCTGAACACTGGTAGAGTAATTCTCAGCCTAGTAACAGTGTCAGGGTCAGAAAAGCAGCCCCAAATACCTTGTATTATTGTACAGCAAGACAATGTCTGCATGGGTTAAAAAGATGGAGCAGAGAGAGACACCTTTATAAGCTTAGAAATGATAAAAATAATTACAAAAATATGAAAAAGCTGAGTTGATTATAAGAACATCAATGTGTTCTGCATATAAAAACACAAGAACAATAAAAATACAAAACACTGGAAAAATGCTTTTGATAAGCATGATAGATAAAGAGATGACATCTTAATTATTTAATGCATTCATATGTGGCTGCATACTGAGGTACTGCATACTGAGGTGACAGTAAGAGCCTCAGCTTTGATGGTAGACTTCCTATGATATGAACTTATCTGGGTCCCCAGTTTCTCCATGTGTAAAATAGTTATAATAGTAATACTTTTTGGAGTTTTGTGAGGTTTAAATATGATATGTATGTAAAATATTTAGAACAGTGCCTGGCACTGGATAAACATTCAGTAGGAGTTACCTATTATTCTTATTAGTAAAAGCAAAATTAATAAACAAATAAATAAAAAATGACCTGAACAGTCAACTGCAGTTAATAAATTGTAATACAAGGGAAATGTTTGTTGTAACCGAGTGAGTTAGAAGGAAAGTGCCGTGGTCTGAGTTCCAAATTAAGAGTCTTTTATTTGCCAGCGACCAAGAGTTGGCTAACACTCAAAATTCTCTCAGCCCTGAGGAATGAGCTTGATTTCCCTTTATACCTTGATTTAAGTGGACGAGGGGGAGCCTAGCTGAAGCAGAATTTTACAGAAGCAGAACAAGCAAGTTAGATAAAGAAGTTGGTAACCAGGGGGCAGGAGGTTCCCAGGATTGTTGATTGCTAAGGGTATTTCTATACAATCATCAAGGGTGGGTAGTGGGGGAACTTTCCATACAATCAATCACCAAGGAAGGTATTCACAATAGCAGGTAGACTTGCCAAGAAGGATGCGGTTACGATGGTTACAGGTACTGTGAACAGTGTGAGCCACTCTCAACGGATGCGGTCACAGTGGTTACAGGTGCTGTGAACAGTATGAACCACTCTTAATGGAAGCGGTCACAGTGGTTACAGGTGCTGTGAACAGTGTGAACCACTCTTAATGGATGCAGTCACAATGGTTACAGGTACTGTGAACAGTGTGAACCACTCTCAACGGTTCAAAGCTTTGAGTGCAGCGTGACGCAGTAATGCACCTGAGGGGGCCGAGGCAGGGAGGGAGAGGCTAGAGAAAGCTTGTTAGGTTTGCAGCTAAGATGGAGTCAGTTAGGTTATCACATGTTCAAATTTATAATTTATTCAAGAAATACATTGTTCTATTTTGGCCAGAGTAGTTAGAAAATTAATACCCAATGCTAGTTAAGATGAAGTAAAGCTAATACACTTTTTGTGGCAATAAGGTTAAAACTCTACTTTTGAAAAGAAAATTGACAATGTATATTAAGAGTCATGTAATGTTTAAATTCTTGTTTAATTTGATAACTTTGCTACTTATAATTTTCCTTAAAGATATAATCCAAAGAGAGAACACATTATAAACTATTTTTTTTTCTGCATTGTTTATGAGAAGAGCATAAAGTCCAAAGCAGCTAACATATGTACCTATAAAATGGTTGATCACATTCTGGTACAATAATTGTATGTATATGCATCAATACCAGATGGTAGTTATTTGCAACAAAATGGCAATTCATATACTGTAGTTATGTAGTTTATATTAAAACTATAAAATTCAAAGTTATAATGACCATACAGCAACGTTCTGATTATGTAAATTTGAAATTTTATATATTTTCTCCATACGTAAATTCATATTAAAAGCTTGGGAGGCAATACATATAAATGAAAATTGTTGTGTTTGGGTGATGCAGTTATGAGTAATCTTTTTTCTTTTTTTTGTCTATAAAATTCTTTAAAATTACTTTTAAATTACAAACGCAGTGCATGCTTATTGCTAAAAAGTTGCAGAGGCATATAGAGCAGAAACTAAATGTCCCTTATGAATCCCCCTCCCAATTTCCTACCCTCCCATCTGTATTCCAACGCTTCAAATCTCACACTCTTCCTCAGCAATGACCACTTAGGAATATGTCCTCATAAACACTATGTGTTTACACATACACACATACATCTGCACATTTACAACACACATTTTTCTTACATTAATGGGATTTCTACTATTCTGCCATTTGCCTTTTCTGCTTCATTAATGTATTTTATTTGGTCATGTTGCTTGTCAGTTCAAATAGAATCCTATGATTATCATATTCACAATATGATCACACGATTTGTTTTATCAACCCATTACTAATGAATGTTTGCGCAGTTTTCAATTTTTTTGCTATTGGAAATATTGTTACCACATTTGTACTCTTTTTTCTTAATATATATACTTTTTATTGCATTTTAGGTTTGGGAGTACATGTGAAGAACATGCAAGATTGTTACATAGGTACACACATGGCAGTGTGATTTGCTGCCTTCCTCCCCATCACCTGTATCTGTTATTTCTCCCCATGCTATCCCTCCCCAACTCCCCACCCCCTGCTGTCCCTCCCCTTTTTCCCCCCGACAGACCCCA
>PVKV010020606.1:0-39411 GCA_004027835.1 Alouatta palliata | reverse complement strand
TCGGCTCACCGCAACCTCCGCCTCCTGGGTTCAAGCAATTCTCCTGCCTCAGCCTCCCGAGTAGCTGGGACTACAGGCACGTGCCACCATGCCCAGCTAATTTTTGTATTTTTAGTAGAGACGGGGTTTTACCATGTTGACCAGGATGGTCTCGATCTCTTGACCTCGTGATCCACCCGCCTCGGCCTCCCAAAGTGCTAGGATTACTCTTGAGGTACTTTTTATCTCCAAAACACCATTTTCCATGTTGGGACTGAATCAATCTTTGGCTCCTTAAAGCCAGTTTCAGATTTGAAGAGTATGTTCTATATTTTATTATCCTGACACTTGATAAGAAGATAGACAAACACCAGGCCCCAAATTAACTCTTCAGGGTACCATATGTCAAATTCTCCTGAATTGACACTAATACATTGATGGTATCCTTATTTCTTATTTATTGTCTGCAAATATTTTCCATTTGGAAAACATTGCTGTATTTTTACAAGATTTGTGGGGTAGATTAATTTTACGCAGGCTTTGATTTTAAAAATCTTGCTTCTTTAATTTGATGAGCTTTTGTTTTTAAAAATTGTGCTTTAATTTAATTTGTTTTTAAAAATCTTGCTTCTTTAATTTGATTTCTAAAATTTAACTAGATTAATTTTATGAAGCCTTTGTTTTTAAAAATTGTGCTTCTTTAATTTGATGAGGGTATACAAATTCAAGTGTTATTTTATAGGCTTTTAAAAGGATGGAACTGTTAGAGCAGCACAGTTTAGTTCAAAATAACAATATTATATTAATTCTAGGAATATGAAGTTTATCCAGTATTTAAGATTGAAAGACAAATGCAATATAATTATTGTTAGATGCCTAGAATGCTTGAATTACTCTTATAAAGTAATCTGGCTTTATTTCGTCTCTGAGAACCTTAATGGAATTAACCAAATTAGATGTTGTAGCTTCGTTATTTTCAACAAATTAGTATAAAAATTTTAAGACTAAGTAACAACATTCTAATTTTTCAATAACTTCATTTAGCTTTGCTCTAAACCACAACACCAAATTCGTCTTCAGTCCTTTTAAGACATTTACTTGATTAATTCAAATCTGTTTTGCTTCTTCTGTCAAACATCTTTGAATATAATGTGCCGTTCTGCTTCCAGGATTTTGTTTCTATTGTCTCCAGAAAAAGGCCATGATTTTTACTTTGCCAGTAGAGGGCACATATGCATATCCTTTGTTTCTTCTAATCTGCAAAAAGGAAATTTTAAAAAAAGAAAAAGGAAAAAAAACCATATTTAAGACTAAAGAGATCTTACCTTATTTGAACTGGGTCTAATTGAAAAAATAAAAAGCCACCAACACCACATCCCATATTAATATTTTCTCTTGAACATCTAATGTGTAAATGAAAATCAAAATACACTCAAATACTACTGTCACTGAACTACAACATGGATTTAATATATCTATTTTGCTCTGCAAAATTTGGCTGAGAATTTTACCACTTATTTTGTTCTGATTAGATTTTGGTCTGGTATTTCTGCTTTTGATATTCAATTCTGGACCTAGAGATGCAAAAAAAAAAAAAAAAAAAAAAAAAGTGGTCACCTAACATTTATTTATTTGTATAACAGAAACTCAAACTATGATCTATGCTTTAATCTAAAGTTAATATGAACACATATGCTGAATATCTAATTTATTTGGCCAGATATTAAAATGTTTCTGAGAGAACATTTTTTAGTAAAGTGTGTTAGACTAAAGCAATAAAAATTAGTCTATTGACCATTTTGGTTAACGGCTTAAGAACACTTGTGAACATTTTAATCTTCTGGCTACTTTCAATGAACTGATGGAACCATGGTGTTTTTCACACTCTCAGCTAAATGAGCGTAGAGGAGCATCTGTAATTTCAACATTATACATATGCATCAGGTAATTATATAATTGCAGATATGTGGTGTCTGCACACGTCTAAAGGTTATGCTTTTAAAATGGGAAAGTATTGTTAAAAAGCAGAAGTCACAGGCTCATATGCTAATATCCGTCTCCAGCAGCATAAATTTAAAAAATTTTGTATAAGACACTGCACACCTGATGTGCACCAAAACCAAACAAAAACTCACAAATGTAGGTTTAGATGCTATGTCAGCTTTTAAAACATTATAATGGAGTAGATCAAGCTGATTCATAATTTCTACTGTTATAGCTACAAATGATATTTTATTAGTGAATTGTTTAAATCAGGACACTTTTTTAAAAAAATGTTATTTTTTAAATAACTTATTTTTTAAAAATAAGTTATTTTTTAAATAACTTATTTTTTTAAAAAAAGTTATTTAAAATATAAGTTATTTAAAATATAAGTTATTTAAAATAAAAAAATAAGTTATTTGGACTTATTTTTAAAAAATAAGTTATTTTAACTTCAAATACAGAAAAATAGTAATAAAAATGTAAGTAAAGAGTTTAATTCAAGGCTTAGGTTCTGCTATTTTTTAAATATTCAAGCAAGGATAATTAAATGCGATTATAGTATGAGGAGAGAAAAGGCTCTCGACAAAAGAAGCAAAAGCACCCTGAGAATATCAGACTATTTCTGTTCATAAAGAATTATTTTTTTTCCCCAGGAAAAGAAACTAGGATAACCCCAATTTTATTCCTCCAGTGTTAGTGAATTCAAGACCACTGGGGTTACTATTAATGACTGGGATTACTATTAATTAAAAATATTTTGTCAACTCTAAACATCTGAAGGAATTAAAATTGTGGACAGCCTTGAAAGTTACATATTTATGTATAGCTTTGGTTAACTTCTAAGTAATAATTATTAATTTTTAAAAAGAACTAGTACCCTGTAGCCCATCGTATTTTAATGCTTTTGTGTCTCTTTCTTTTTTAAATAAAATAGACACTACACACAGTCTTAAAACAATGAATCTGTTTAACATCCAGGAGCTGGAATTTTAAGTAGAAAAAGGAAACAGAGAGAGAGCAACAGAAAGAGGAAGATTATACTCACATGGAATCATCAGGAAGGTTGAGTACTTACAAAGAAATAGATTGTGCACAGTATGAGAACATCTGTCTTGCATTGTTTCCTACTTAGCTGACAAACATCCGTCTCAGAACAATGCTTCTCTGGAGCTCTGCCTTATTTTCTTTCTCCTTGTCCTTCTCTCCTTTTCTTCCTTTTCCTTTCTTCTTTCTCTATGTACTCAACTGGGTTAGAGTATCATAGTTTACTGATGTATATACAAAAATCTTAGGTATGTTTCATTTTACTTTAAAACCTGACCAGTATCACTGAAAACTAATATAAAACTCTAAGGTATGCATTGAACAACAAAGCCTAAAGGATGAGATAGATAAGGACTCAATGCTTCTGAACATTTTTTAAAATATTTATTTTGGAGCTAGCCTAACCAATCACTCATCTTTAGGTCTTAGTTTACTTCTCCCAGAACAAACAAAATACAAAAGAAAACAACAACCACAAAAGCCTGGTTTATATTTCTATGACCTACTTTTAAATTGGTTATAGAATGTGATACATATATTTTAATTTATACTATTCTGACTTACAGAGACATTTTCAAATGTGCAGCAACTGACTTCTCCTTTAGTAACAAGGAAATGAAGATAAACTTGTGGTTCCTTAAGGTATGAATTTACTGGGGGTTTCCACTGAATGATTCATCGTGGAATAAAGCAGAACTAGAACATAAACATTGATAACCGCACTAATTAAATAAATGCATTTACCATTTTGCTCATTAATTTTTAAAAAATTATTATTGTACCTGTTTTTTTTTTTAGTCACTCAGAATGTACGGGCCAAGTGGATGAATAAAGTCAATTAATACAGTCATATGAAAGAGCTGAAAAAATAATACTTTATTTAGCTGGGTAGCTTTCAAATTATTTATATTACTTTGAGGTATTCGTGTTTATCCAGTGTCTTTATCTTTGAAAATAGTGGATAATACAGACATATTATTTTTGTCCTAATCTACCTTGGTGCAAACTAAATCTGTTCTACTGAAGTAATTATTTGTTAGCTTCTATCGGAATGATTTTGGGTTAATGATTAAACAGTACAATTACAATGTGATAAAAATTTTTTACAAGAGACAACATGACATTGTTTCTTCCTAAACAATTGTTAAATGAGAAAAATGTGGGTGAAAATGGGTTTTGCAATAAATGTGTGAATAAATACTGATTTTCAGCCTTTAGTGACTTTCTGTGTATATTATACACACGCAGAAGAGGAAGTGCAGCATTCATAGGCAATAACTTACAAAAGAAACCAAGAGAACTAAAATAGCTTATAATTAAAGAAATGGAGTTGGCTGAGGGCAGAGAAAGGCACAGTGGAGGCCCACAGGTACAGGCGACCTCTTCTGTAGCCATCAGTCAGAAGGCTGCAGGTTCATGGATGTCTGCTATTTAAAAGATGGGAGTGTACCTTAAGGTTAATGGAAGGACATTGTTGGTAGTAGTGACAGGAGGTGTAACGATAGAATCTAACTAGGTGGTTGCTAGCAGATTGGAAACAAAAGGAAAGTCACATCTATTCAGCAGCTAAAATGTGCTAATACCAAATTAGATGCTTAGTCAATATAACCACCTCTGCATGTGGTAAGTGCCCAAACCTCAGAGAAGCAGTTAATTATCTATCCTTAATTTACCAACCTCCACTTGAAACCCAACTTAAGCCATATATTTTATGCCATATTTGTGGGAAACGTGTCTTATGCCCTTCGTGAGACAGAATCAATCTATTTCTTCCCCAGAGGGTGATATGTAATCACCCCTGTGTTATTAGGCTTATGATTGGGATTATGATTATTATTCTCATTTGCCTTGGAGGCTTTGTGCTTTCAAAGCCTTTACAACAAATCCCATGTCCATGTACAACGGTCCACTGATAACCAGTTCTCCAGCACCCTTTATTAAGTGGGCCTTGATATTTCTTATCAGTGTATAGTCTCAAATTGTTCTTATTCTACACAGAATAATGAAGGCCACACACAAACACATTTCAATTAGTAATCGTATATATGAGTCAATTTTATAAATTTGATATCTAAAAACAATACTTTGTTCAAAGAGTGGCTCCTAAATTTTTTTAATTTTAAAAACTAGTAGAAATATTAAAAGAGGAAGAATATTATTGGCTAATGTCTGGAAATTTATATATACTTTCTTTTAAGAAAATTTAAGGGCATTATAGGCAAGGAAAAAATGTTAATCATCTAAAGTCTCAGTTTACTGAGTCACTATTGAAAGACTAATACAACAAATAAAGTATAGAAGAAAATGTTTTATACAGTTTGCCAGCACAAAGTTTTTCTTGGATACATCTTGATATATTCTCCATTTTTAAAAATTTAACAATTCAATTAATATTTATTTCATCTCCTAACACAAGCAAGAGAATGTACTAGGTGCATTTGGGAATAATTATATTTCAAAGTATTAAGCGCTTCTTCTTTGCCAAGTGTTAAGTGATTTACATATAATAGTTCATTATTTATTAAATAATCCCACAGGAAAAATTTTACTGCTATCTCTATTTTACTGAGGGAAATTGAGACACAGAGAGGTTAATTAATTTACTCATAGTCACAAAGCTTGTAAATGATTTACTCCAACTCTGCACGTGGTAAGTGCTTAAACCTCAGAAAGGCAGTTACTTGGGGGAGAGGCTCCAGACCCGCACACCGCGCGCCCAGAGCTCGCAGCTCTGCTCCCAGCCGCGGCCTCCCGCGCGCCTCACTCAGCTCCAACATGGCAAAAATCTCCAGCCCTACAGAGACTGAGCGGTGCATTGAGTCCCTGATTGCTGTTTTCCAGAAGTATGCTGGAAAAGATGGTTATAACTACACTTTCTCCAAGACAGAGTTCCTAAGCTTCATGAATACAGAACTGGCTGCCTTCACAAAGAACCAGAAGGACCCCGGTGTCCTTGACCGCATGATGAAGAGACTGGACCCCAACAGTGATGGGCAGCTAGATTTCTCAGAATTTCTTAATCTGATTGGTGGCCTAGCTATGGCTTGCCATGACTCCTTCCTCAAGGCTGTCCCTTCCCAGAAGCGGACCTGAGGACCCCTTAGGCCTGGCCTTCAAATTCACCCCATTTCCTTCTAGCCTTTCTGTCATCATCTCTGCAGCCCACACATTAACCCCTGAGCCCAGCACACCAGCCACCTCCTGCAGGCCCCACCTGCGGATAGTAGTAAAACAATGTCACTTTTTTAAAACAAAAAAAAAAAAAAAAAAAAAAAAAGGCAGTTACTTATCTCTCCTCAATTTACCAGCCTCCACCTGAAACCTAACGTTAAGGGCAACTTTCGGACAAATATAGCATTAACATCAGAGGTTTTACTCCGTTTAGTTTGAAAAATAAATATTGTTTACTTATTGATATATTTCTCCAGATTCAGTGGAAAAGTTATATTTTTCTATCTCTGCTTTATTTTTAAAAGATTTAAAATTTTGATAAACCAAAAGCAAATAAAATAAACACAAAACCTGAAACATATTCAGTGCTGGCATAATTTGTTTGCTGTACTTCCTTTGGTAAGTGATTTAAAACATCATTTGCTTGTTCTAAAAACAAACAAGCAAAGCAAACAAAAAATACATATTCCATGCTATTTGGGAAATGTAATATAGACCAAAAGTTCACATCAACAAGAACGAGGACCAGCTTTATTAATTTGTGAGACCAGTGAAAATGAACACATGAAGTCCCTTGTTTAAAAATGATTAATAAGGCCGGGCGCGGTGGCTCATGCCTGTAATCCCAGCACTTTGGGAGGCCGAGGCGGGCGGATCACGGGGTCAAGAGATCGAGACCATCCTGGTCAACATGGTGAAACCCCGTCTCTACTGAAAATACAAAAAAATTAGCTGGGCGTGGTGGCGCACGCCTGTAGTCCCAGCTACTCGGGAGGCTGAGGCAGGAGAATTGCTTGAACCCGGGCGGCAGAGGTTGCGGTGAGCCGAGGTCGTGCCACTGCACTCCAGCCTGGCGCCTGGGACAGAGTGAGACCCTGTCTCAAAAAAAAAAAAAACAAAAAAAGATTAATAATTCTGAATTCTGAGATGGAGACAGCTGAGCATTAAATCAGTGGGGGGAGGGATTTAATACTGCACAGGTTACAGTCCCATGAAGCTGGCCCTGGCAAGAAACCAATACTGGTCACCAAAGACCTTTTGACTTATCTATCCATGTCCTCCCAATAGCAGAGTGACATGTGAGCCAAAAAACAAACAAAAAAATCAAAAACAAAAACAAAAAAACTTCCAGGGGACACAAGAGACTGTAGGGATGTACTTTTAAGGTTTTACTACTCCTTCATTTCCTTTCTGTTTTTGTTTTCAGTTTTTTGCTTCAGAAATTTAAAAATCCCTTGAAGAAATAAGGATTTCAAAGGACAGCACAACTGCTATAGACAAGAAATCTTGTCTCTGGTGCTCTCACTGCCCCAGTGGGATTAATAGCTGATTTCTAATACTAAAGCAGGAAGGCTGCACACTTAGGATCGTGAACATTTTGCACAGCTTCAAGGACTGTGACCTTATAAGCAGAGCAAATATGTGCCCACTTTTCTATTATATGGCAGTTTCATGAATAACATGCACAAATTCCCTAATCAACACCAAGAAGACGGTATTTATGGAATTATGCATTGCAGGGAAGCCTGAATTTGAGGACTGCTAAGATCCCCATTGCAGTCATAAAATTCTGTGCCTCTAAAAGAGTAGAATGTTAGATGGGAACTGAGAATAGCACTCCTGTGACAAAAAGATGTTGATCATGTGGTAATGTCTTTGACTCTAGAATCTGAGTGGGTGGATAGACTATATCCCAATTTCTTCCAAATTAGGAAGTGTAGACGAAGATAAAAATATCACACGTATTGCAGACACAGCCTTGGTGGCTATTCGTACTCCCTTTTCTCAGTTAAACTGATACCTCCAGTCACACTCAGAGCAGTTGAACAAATGCTGCTTCCCCCAAGAGGGCACCCTTGACGAAAGAAGTAGGCAAAGATCCTGAGCTTCCTGCAGAGGAGCTGATATGGAAAGAAAAATTAGAAAGAGCTGAGCAAGCCCTCCTGGTCTTTGGAGAAGTAAGGAAGAAGGGTTGGGAAGGATAGAAATTAGATTCTAATTATTTCAAAAGGGCAAAGTCCCTACCTTGGTAGTTCACATAAATGCTGCAAAAACCCACAAGAAGAACACTTTGTCTTCAACTCTTTACTATTCTAAGGTTTGAATAATAAACTGGCTTTGTGGACCTAAACCCATAACTACTTGACACCAACAGAAAGCACTGTGCTGTCTTGGATACATAAATTAGTTGTGAGAGGTGGCATGAAGCAGGGGTGAGGGTCCAAGTTTTGGAATTAAACAAACCTGGGTCTGAAACCTGACTCTGCCATTGATCAGTTGTGTGGTACTTAGCATTTTATGTTACATATCCTTGCTAGAACTCTATGTCACTGTCTTTAGCAATAGAGTCAAATTTAGTTGTTCAGATTAATTGTAACAAGGATACATTTTCAGTAATCTCCCTACTAAAGTTTGAAGGTTTGTATCTCCATATCTCCTCAAAATTCACATGTCGAAAGCTAATACCCAATGTGATAGTATTAATAGTGGAGGACTTTAGGGGTGATTAGGTTATGAGGGCAGAACCCTCCTGAATTGGATTAGTGTCCTTATACAGAGATCCCAGAGAGCTGCCCTACCTCTTCACCCTGTGAGGTCACAACTAGAAGGAGCTGTCTATGAGGAATGGGCCCTTACCAGATTCGAAATCCACTGGCACCAGGATCATGGACCTCCCAGCCTCTAGAACTGTAAGAAATAAATGTTTATTTTTTTATAAGCCACCCAGTTGATGGTGTTTTATAATGGCAGCATGGATGGACTAAAATGCTTCTCTTCCTCATTCTCAGTCTGGTTTACTAAGGTTGTAAAATTGAGTTCGTATTTTGCCTATTGAGATTACTCTTCAAATGTAACATGAATGTTTCCAAAACAAATGGCATTTTTTCCAATTTCATAAACTATCTGAAAAATTAAGAAGGGAAAAGACTATTACAGCACTTGAGCCATTCATGACTTGCTAACTTTTTATATGAGGAATTAGTTTTTAAAAATAAAAATAGACGATAAACTTTTTCTGAAAAAGATCAAATAGTAAATACTTAAAGCTTTGCCATACGTATTACTCTCTGCTACTACAACTATTTAAATCTACCATTTTAATTCAAAAACTGCAATACACGAGGTCAAGAGATCGAGACCATCCTGGTCAACATGGTGAAACCCTGTCTCTACTAAAAATACAAAAATTAACCGGGCATGGTGGCACGTGCCTGTAGTCCCAGCTACTCGGGAGGCTGAGGCAGGAGAATTGCTTGAACCCAGGAGGCGGAGGTTGCGGTGAGCCGAGATCGCGCCATTGCACACCAGCCTGGGTAACAAGAGCGAAACTCTGTCTCAAAAAAAAAAAAAAACTACGATACATAAATTATTGGCTACCTCTGTGTTCCCATAAAACTTTATGTATAAATGTAGTTGGTCCATGCCAGGACTATTCACTAAGTGTATTGAAAATAAAATATAGTGTTCGTTGTTCTGAGATATAAGAAAAAACAACCAAAATGTGTGTTCCCACTCTTACCCAGTCACTCAACACAATACTGTGTGACTAGATATAGGGCAGAGGGATTCCCACACACCATCCAGTTACCTAGCAGACACAAACAGGGTGTCCTTGAATTCAATTCAATTCTTATACCATCTATTTGGAAATAGCATCAGATTCAAAGTTGAGTCCCACAAGATTATCCCTGCACCTCAGATACCAATCAAAAGCACCAGGTGTTAGCCTATAGCTGGTCACGACCAACCAGCTATAAACTTCAACTCCCACATTCTCCTTGAGTTAGAGTAATTTACTAGATCTACATAGAACTCAGGGAAACACTTTACTTATCTTTACCAGTTTATTATAAAGGATATAACAAAGATATAGATGGACAGCCAGATGGGAGAGATGTACTGGGCATGTGGAAAAGGGCACAGAGCTTCCATGCCCTATCCAGGAATACCACCCTCCAGGAATATAGAATCTCCTGAAACCCAATTTTTTGAGTTTTTATGAAAGCTTCATTATATAGGCAGGATTAATCAAGTCACTGGCTTTTGGTGATTAACTTTATCTTCAATCCATCTCTCCTCCCTAGAGAAGGAGAGATGGGGGTGAAAGTCTCAATTCTGTAATCAGACCTTGGTCTTTCTGGTGACCAATATCCGTCTTGAAGTTATCTAGGGCTCCCCAGCCACCAGTCTTCTCATTATCATAAAAAAGACATTAATTACTTCAACTCTCTATGGTTTTAGGAACTGAATGTCAAAAAAGAGCCTGAAGACCAAAGACATATCTCACAATATCACAAAACCTAAAAGGGCTCAATCCTGAAGACGAGATTTTATCTTCAGTTCAGCATCACTTATATTTTCTAATTTGCTTTGTATCAGGTTTATTGCATCAATCAATAGATCAATATATTATGTGTCAATGTGAAAATCCAAAATATTATCTCCTTTGTGACTGTTAGGCTATATTTCATTTACCAAACAATTAATCAGATATGTATTTCTAATTGATTCTAGAGCATGTTGGTTAAAATAAGTTTTTGTACTTTTTATTGAAAGCCTTCATGACTATAATTTCTAAGCTTTCTTTTCTAAAAACTTAACAAACATAGATTTTCTAATTCTGTGAAGAAAGTCAATGGTAGCTTGAGGGGTATTGCATTGAATCTATAAATTACTTTGGGCAGTATAGCCGTTTTTATGATATTTATTCTTCCTGTCTGTGAGCATGGAATGTTTTTCCATTTGTTTGTATCCTCTCTTATTTCCTCGTTTGTGGTTCTCCTTGAAGAAGTCCTTCACATCCCTTGTAAGCAATATTCCTAGGTGTTTATTCTCTTTGTAGCAATTGTGAATGGGAGTTCACTCATGATTTGACTCTCTGTCTGTTATTGGTGTGTAGGAATGCTTGTGACTTTTGCACATTGATTTTGTATCATGAGACTTTGCTGAAGTTACTTATTAGCTTAAGGAGATTTTGGGCTGAGATGATGGGGTTTTCTAAATATACAATCATGTCATCTGCAAACAGAGACAATTTGACTTCCTCTCTTCCTAATTGAATGCCCTTTATTTCTTTCTCATACCTGATTGTCCTGGCCAGAAATTCCAATACTGTGTTGAATAGGAGTGGTGAGAGAAGACATACTTGTCTTGTGCTGGTTTTCAAAGGAAATTCTTCCAGCTTTTGCCCATTCAGTATGACATTGGCTGTGAGTTTGTCATAAATAGCTCTTACTATTTTGAGACACATTCCAGCAATATCTAATTTAATGAAAGTTTTTAGCATAAAGGGGTGTTGAAAAACTCTTTAAATTTCACATGGAACCAAAAAACATCGCCTATAGCCAAGACAATCCTAAGCAAAAAAACAAAGTTGGAGGCATCATGCTACCTGACTTCAAATTATACTACAAGGCTACAGTAACCAAAACAGCTTGGTACTGGTACCAAAACAGATATATTGACCAATGGAACAGAACAGAGGCCTCAGAAATAATGCCACACATCTACAACCATCTGATCTTTGACAAACATGACAAAAGCAAGCAATGGGGAAAGGATTCCCTGTTTAATAAATGGTGTTGGGAAAACTGGCTAGGCATGTGCAGAAAGCAGAAACTGGATCCCTTCCTTACACCTTATACAAAAATTAACTCAAGATGCATTAAAGACTTAAAATGTAAGACCTAAAACCATAAAAACCCTAGAAGAAAACCTAAGCAGTACCATTCAGGACATAGGCATGGACAAAGACTTCATGACTAAAACACAAAAAGCAATGGCAAAAGAAGCCAAAATTGACAAATGGGATCTAATTAAACTTAAGAGCTTCTGCACAGAAAAAGAAACTATCATCAGATGAACAGACAACCTACAGAATGGGAGAAAATTTTTGCAATCTATCCATCTGAGAAAGGGCTAATATCCAGAATCTACAAAGAACTTAAACATATTTACAAGAAAAAAACAACCCCATCAGAAACTGGTCAAGGGATATGAACAGACATTTCTCAGAAAAAGACATTTATGTAGCCAACAAACATGAAAAAAAAGCTCATCATCACTGGTCGTTAGAGAAATGCAAATCAAAACCACATTGAGATGCCATCTCACGCTGGTTAGAATGGTGATCATTAAAAAGTCAGGAAACAATAGGTGCTAGAGAGGCTGTGGAGAAATAGGAACACTTTTACACTGTTGGTGGGAGTGTAAATTAGTTCAACCATTGTGGAAGACAGTGGCGATTCCTCAAGGATCTAGAACCAGAAATACCATTTGACCCAGCAATCTCGTTACTGGGTATATACCCAAAGGATTATAAATCATTCTACTATAAAGACACATGCACATGTGTGTTTATTGTGGCACTGTTCACAACCTAAATGCCCATCAATGATAGACTGCGTAAAGAAAATGAGGCACATATACACCATGGAATACTATGCAGCCCTGAAGAAGGATGAATTCATATCCTTTGCAGGGATGTGGATGAAGCTGGAAATAATCATTCTCAGAAAACTAACATAAGAACAGAAAACCAAACAGCATATGTTCTCACTCGTAAGTGGGAATTGAACAATGAGAACACATGGACATACAGAGGGGAATGTCACACACCAGGGACTGTCCGGGGGTAAGAGGCTAGCATTAGAAGAAAAGCCTAATGTAGATGATGGGTTTATGGGTGCAGCAAACCACCATGGAATGTGTATATCTATGTAACAAACCTGCATGTTCTGCACACGTATCTGAGAACTTAAAGTATTTAAAAAAGAAAGAATTTAACAGACATTTATACTTCATGCTCAGACTTCGGGCTAAACAATAAGGAACAGTTTGTATAGCTATTAAATAAAAAACACTAGAAGGACAAAATTAAAAAGAGGTTCCAAAACATGTCTCTGAGTTATAGACCACAATAAACAACAGTTTATATGATAGAATTTACATTTAACTTAAAAAAGTAGAACTTTATGATCTACAAAAAGTAAAATTTTAAAAACCAAAGTAAGTTGCACACAGCAAGGGTGTGTCATTCTGTTTCCTTTTTTGTCACCCCCGATTTGGTGAAACAGGAGGTAAATGCATGCAGGAGACACAGAGGAGATAAGGACCTTTGGACCTTTTCCCTTGTTTTGTCAATAGGAAAACTTGAATGCTTCCTGCTCTCATTCATATACAGTTATGCTCATGAATACATATGACCAATAAAGCAGTAGCATTTTGTTTTCTATATTCCTTTATTATTAAATACTTGGTTCTTCACTGAATGGAACTCTTTCATGTTAAGAAGTTTGGGTCAAGTAGGTTGAGGTGTTTTTAGTAACAGTCTTATTCACACCTCATTGATCCATCAGGATACTCATAATAATGCATTTGTATCCTTGTCCTTGGCTTCATATGCAGCTACAGAAACTCTAAGTCTTGCTGATAATCTTAATTAAGGACCCTTCAAAAATATTCCCTATTCTACAATCCATCCACCTAAAGCCTTTCCTGATGAACATGAAGACAAAATAATTACCTAGTAATATATTTCTACTTATGAAAGGAAAACACAGTCTGTGAAGGGAAAAGCTGAAACCCCCATTTTTTTTTTTTTTTTTTTTTTACGTGATACATTAGCACAGAAGGTAGTTTTATTCAAGAGATATGTTAAGGCAGAACTTTCAACGTGACATTATTTTGAAAATTTCATCATGGAATGGTTTCAAGATGAGTTGAAATATGGAAGTAAGCAAAGAGAGAAAAGCCAAAAATAGTGTTTGTTTTTGGGAAAGGCAAAAAGAAATAAAAAGTTTTGCAAACAAATGTAATTTGAGATTCAAGTTTTCGGTGGGGTACCGTGGCTCACGCCTGTAATGCCAGCTCTTTGGGAGACCTAGGCAACCTGTTCACCCAAGGTCGAGAGTTCGAGACCAGCCTGACCAACATGAAGAAACTCTGGGTCTACCAAAAATACAAAATTAGCTGGGCGTGGTAGCACATGTCTGTAATCCTAGCTACTTGTGAGGTTGAATCAGGAGAATCACTTGAACTCTGGAGGCGGAGGTTGTGGTGAGCCAAGATCACACCATTGCACTCCAGCCTGGGCAACAACAGTGAAACTCCATTTCAAATAAATAAATAAATAAATGAAATTCATGTTTTCAACACATTCAGGCTTACAATTTTGAGTAATATAAAATGAATATATCGCTACTCTAATAATTGGTTGATAGATACATACATACACACATATGCACATCCTGACAGACAGACAGATAGCATGATCAGTCAGAGCCAAATGTCCTGCAATTAAAATGAGAGGACAATTTAGGAAATGGAGTCTGAACAAGGTAACATTTTAAATTGATTTCTCATTTTTTACTGGTGACCTGCAAATATATTTATACTAGGTTTCCAAGAAGAAAAAAATTTTTAATTTGTAATAGTTATAAAGTAAAAATATTAATAACATAAACACCTTGCTAGAATTTAAAAGCCTCTGCATTTCTCTTTCATTTGAAACAATGGACAAGTTACTAAGACTTTTTACCATTCAGGTGCCTCATTACTAAAGATGATTATATTGACTTTCTTGCAGAGACTGTGAAAATTAATAAGATAATATCCCAATTCTAATGTTAAAATAGAAGTCAGAAAAGTGCCACATTGCGTACTATAATGAGGAGCGAAATGCTGTTCCTAAAATGGAAGCAAAATTGCTTTTGCTCAACTAAATGCAAGATCACTGACCCACCATCTGAAAGTCTCCTCCAATCTCATACAACTGTGGGATTATTTTTTAACAGAAATCCGCTGTATAATTTATTACATGTTCTTATGAGATAAGGTAAATTAGAACCAAAGCACATGCAAAGTGATTTAATGACTAATAATCACATACCTTCAACTAAGCATTTCTTATCACAAAAAGACAATATTACATTATTACTTGTAATCTCACGGGTGCCTGATTGCTCTACCACCATTTAATACACTACTGCCAGTGGTTATTGACAAGTAAATGATCACAGTGTCATCATTTTTTTGAATAAATAAACACTGATAATAATAGCTAATACTGAAGTGCCAGGCACATAGCAAGCACTCTTGAAGTGTTGGCTGTTATACTTGCCAGGCATTGTTCCAAGTGTTTTACATATATCCTTTTATTGAATGTTCCAATAACTCTTTATCAGAAGTGCTTTATTGTTACCATTTTACAGATGAGTAAACCAAGACAGAGATGTCAAGTAACTTGACCAACGTCACCCAAGTAACTGTCAGAGCCAAGATTTGAACTTAGGTCATTTGCCTACAGAATCTGGGCTCTCAACCATCACTATCTACTGCCTTTGCCATAAATGTATAGCAAATAATTTGACATAGCACCTTAAGACAATCTGTTAATTTTTAAGAAAAATTTATCAAATGTTAAATATGTAAATTTAGAAATAATTATATATGAACTACAAATACTTTTAGAAATATCACATTCGGCTGGGTGTGGTGGATCACTCCTACAATCCTAACATTTTGGAAGGCCGAGGCAGGCAGATCACCTGTGGTCAGGAGTTTGTGACCAGCCTGGCCAACACAGTGAAACTCCATCTCTACTAAAAATACAAAAATTAGCTGGGTGAGGTGGCATGTGTCTGTAAACCCAGCTACCTGGAGGTTGAGGCAGGAGAATTGCTGGAACCTGGAAGGGGGAGGTTGTAGTGACCTGAGATTGTGCCACTGCACTCCAGCCTGGGCAACATAGCAAGACTCCATCTTAAAAAAACAAAAAACGAAACACACTCAGTTTTGATGTTTATTATATATTATTTACATGTTATTATTTTATTAAATATTTTGAAACTGGATAATTCAGGTGATCTTTATATCTGCAAGATAATTTGAATTTATTAAGTGTTTAAGAAGGTGTGAATAACATTTTAATGAAAAATTAACTCCATAACTGGATTAAGATACTAGTGAAATAGAAGAGTTCCCTGATTCCTCTTGCAAGACAGGTAACAGAGGGGAGGCTTGCCTGTCTGGCCACCCCATAATTCTAACCTTTTACAGGAGGGTGAGCACACAGACAGGCAGGTGCAGGGACCAGGGGAGAGGGGTGCTTTTGGGCTCCAGCCCCACAGAATTGTCTAGGGGCGGGTGTCTGCAACTTCTGAAGCCCAAGTGGGCATATGTTACAGTGTGCTCCATTAGCTTTGCCACCTGCAGATGGCTTATGTGTTAATCAGCTCAATGGACCCTCTGCATTATTGCAAGGGCCAGGGCCCAATGTAATAGCCTTCTGTATCCCAAGCTCTTGCCCAGTGTCCTGAAAGAATCAGATCACATGCAGTCTTGAAGGATGAGTGCAATGCTTTACTGAGTGGTTGGGGTGGCTTTCAGAGAGATGGATGAGAAGCCATCAGGGGAATGGAGTGGGAAGGTGACCTTCCCCTGGAGTCAGGCCGCCCAGTGGCTGGACTCTTCTCTGACTGCCCCTAGTTGAACTCCCCTCAGTGTCCAGACATCCCTCTTTGTCTCTCTTTCTCTGCCACATTGTTCTGTCGTTGCTCTTCTGCTGATCTGCTTGCCTCCTCATCTCCTTGCTTGCAGGTCGCATCTGGAGCTTGGGATTTGACACTTATATGAAGGCAGGATAGGGGGTGTGGTGGACCAAAAGGCAATTTTTGGGGCATGAAAACAGAAATGCCTGTCCTTATTTAGGGTGACCAGTCTTCAGGCTTGATGGTGGGGCCTTTTCCGGGAACCACCTTCTTCTACCCAGTATTCACTGATCTCCTGTCTGTATCACTAGCAACAAAAGTATTCTACAAATCTTCTTTGGATATACTTCTATATGGGAAACATTTGAAAAATGTTGCTGTCCCTTCTGTGCAATTTGATGTCCCTCCTCCAAACTGCCCATCTTGTAGGTGCTCCTGTCTTTTGGTTGCCAGAACTCTGAGGACCTCTTTGAGTGTTAGACTAATCATTTTATAGTATGAAAATACTACTTTGAACATTATAAATTTTAAATTTATATTATAGAAAAAGCAGAAAGCAATTATATAGCCATTATAAAAGTAGACTAAAGTTATTTGCCTCCAAAATTCCAAATATTGCTTTGCTCTTCCGACAAACTGATTCTGAACTGCCTCTCTCACTGACCACTTTCATCATTTGGTGAGTTTCCACAAAATAATTCCTCTCCATTTTTACATGGTGGTTTTATTATATCTTCTCCTCTTTCCCCTGTACTTTTTACCTTTCTTTTTTAACAGTGGTGAAATAAGAATGGTGCAGATAAATAATTTTTTTCTAACACAAATTTCCTGACTGGATCAAAGAAAAAAAACAATCCTTTAAGTTTTGAATGAACACATCTTCCCTTGCCTTGCACTGTGATACAGCCTAGGCACCTCTAACTCATAAATTATTCCACAAATATGTATTGACTATCTATTCTGAACCAGGAACTAGAGAAGTCAAGCTAATACCTACAGTCTGCTTCTAAAACTAGCAAGTTTGGGATTGACATCAAAAGTCTAGGTTTTATAGTTACTTCAGAGCTCTAAATGAAGATCAGTTGCCAACATGTGGATGTACCTGCAATGAAGGCGTGAAGGAACACAGAGGCACTCCTGAATTGGGTCACGTGGTGAGTCTGAGCAGATAATGTGTATAAATGAGTAAAATGAAAGAAAAATTAATGGCATCTTGCATGTTAATTATACAACTAAAAATATTAAAGTCATGCCTTTTATAGTATATTTACTAAGCAGCTACTAAGTACCTTTTATTCTAATAAATGCTATGAAATTATCAAGTACATATAATTTTGTTTGTGATATGATTTCCTTTGATACATACAATCCTAACAACTGGTTTGAATTTAAATTTATCAACAGAATCTTAGCATATTTTCACAATAAATTCACTTTCCTGATCTTTCTGCAGTTATTAAGTTTTTTTATTATCCAGTGCCTATGGGAAACTTTACCCTGAATTGCTTTCTGGCAGCCTACTTGTAGGAAACAGCATGGCCTTGTAGTCAGACAAAGTGATCTTAAATGTGGCTTTCCCCATTTTTCATCTCTGTGACCTTGAATACAAAATAACCCTTCTCTCAAAAATATAGCTAATAATAGGTACTCCACCTGGTTGTTATTAGAATTAATCAGAAATTACATGCAGTGAAACCAAAAAAATATCAGTCTCTCCCCTACCTAAATATTTCAACATAGAATTCAAGATGTATTGGTGGAGATTTTATAAAATTTGAAATAAATACTTTCTTCTAGTAGCAGTCCAAGAAATAGAAGATGTGCAAAAATACAGAGGAACAATCAGTGCAGGGAGAAAGCAGTCAGCTTCTATTCTGGAATCAGCAAGAGATGGGAATTAATAGTCTCTCCTGCATTGTGTTTTTGCTGAAGAAGTACTTAGCATAAAAATTGTCTGGATTAAGGCAGATATTGGCTTCCCTTAGGTTGCTCTTGGGCACGACTATTTGAGTGGACTTGGAGGCCCCAAATTCTCAGGAGATTAAGCCAGTGGAAATAGGTCTGATCTGGCACTGGTTATCTCTTTGTATCCAGTAGGACAAGCCTTATTCACAGTAATGTAATTTCTGATGATGTTTAT
Organism: Alouatta palliata; assembly: GCA_004027835.1. Classification (NCBI taxonomy): domain Eukaryota; kingdom Metazoa; phylum Chordata; class Mammalia; order Primates; family Atelidae; genus Alouatta; species Alouatta palliata. The sequence goes on along the minus strand of PVKV010020606.1, from coordinate 20,601 downwards.
TTTTTCCAGTTTTACTTGAAATTGATTTAAGTAACAAAGTGATAATCATGGGCATGAGCCAAGGGATCTTCCTGTCCAGGAAGAAAAATGTAAAAGCTTAGCCACAGCTGATGTTCGGCTTGGGGATTTAGGGAAAATCGGTGACACATTGCTTCTGAGGATGACTTCCATTCTGTGGCAGCCAGCAGCTGTGTGATCGAATTTGAATGCAAACACCTGTAACATTTGGAAGGGTCTTTAACACCAGCTTCTCCTAATATAGAAACTATTAACATCAAGAGACCTCATTTTTTTTTCCTTACCTTTCAAATGTAAGTCTTCCTTAAGGGGGAGGGGAAGAAAAGGAATTGTTTCCTTCTTACCATCTGTTATTGTTTTTGCCTGAAGGCCTGACTGCCTTCCTACTCCCTAATAAACAAAGGGGAATTTTATTGACCAATTCATTTTCAAAGAGATTTTAAAAGGCATTAAGCAATCAGTTCTCACATAGTGTCCAATTTGAGTTTCTCATTCACTCTCAAGCAATATTCACATAAAACATATTCACTCAGGGAATAGGCAGTATTGCCTAATATATTAATATTTACCAGGTTGCAGGATTCTTGAATACTGTATTTCATACTGGATTTATTTTTTTTACTTCTCTTGTTCCCCCTTTCCCTTCTTGAGTACAATATTTTAAATTTTAGAATAATTATATACTGTTATATGTGTTGTCATTCATTTTTTGGAGAAAACCTAATGTGAAATATAATAAAGAAATTAAAGTGCTGATAGTGGTAGTTACAAAGGCAAAGGGATAACTTTGTCAAATATTATCTTTTCTTTTGACCTATGTCTTCCTTTGAACAATAATGGCACTTTGGACAATCAAGGTATTTTATTGTAAGCACCTCCGAGTGAGGTCTTGTAACCAGGGGTGTACCCAGCTCCCAGAGCCAGGTAGGTTCTTGGCCTCTCTAACCCGGAAGAATGGGGAAAGGGACTCTGGAGGCGCCGTGAGTTTAGCGTTGGAATAAAATTGTGGACCCAAAGAATTTCGCAGAAAAACGATTTATTAAACAGAGTGAGTGAGAGGGAAAGACAGCTCCCATACTGTTGTGGGAGGGGAACCCAGAGCGGGAGATCCTTCAGGCGGGAGCAGCTGCAGTTTTAACCCTCGAGTTATTCCCTCCCCATTCATGTTCTCGTCCAATGAGAGGAATTATTTCAAATTTCCTCTGGAGTGATTGATCTTTGACTCTGACACCAGATTGACTACTTATTCTACAACCCTGAGTTATAGAGCCCCATTTTTTGGGACAAAAGAGCCCCCACCTGGCTTCCACTGCACTGGAAGATCAGACAAAGAATTTTACCTGGCCCTCGTGGAGGAGGGGCTGAAAGAGCCCGAGGCCACCTTCGGCAGGGAGCTGGGAAATTCTTGCCTTTGAATCCCCTCTGGTCTCCCGGATGGAGGGTGGAGCGGGAAATTCCTGCATTTGAAACTCCTCCCCTAGTGGACACAGAAGAGAAGTTTCTTTAACACAGTCCCGCAGTCTCTAATGTTATTTTTCTTTTCTCTTTGATGTAAAATGCTTTACGTGAGGAAAGTAATGTCATTTTCCACTACCTTTCTTTATAAACTCTTCATGTCAAGGTATTTGTGTGATAAAAGATACTTAATCACTTATTAAAGATTCACTTCAAATTCTGATTTCTATGTTTTCAGAAAATACGCCATATTCTTGAATTTTCTCATTTTTCACTTAGAATGAAATCCTAAGAAAACAATTGTACATAGAAGTTGTATCAGTAGCTCATTTGAAAACGTAATTTTATTTTGGAAGCTATTGATAATTAAAACAGTGAGAGACCCCATCTGCTTAGTTACCTATATCTCATTTTTATACTTTATTCATCTGTCCTATATTTTTATGTCACAGATGTAAATATCTTTTCCTTGAGATACCTAAAAAGCCAACACATTTCATATTACAATTTTTATCTGTAAAGACAGAAACTATATCCGCAAAAGCATGAATAGCTTTACTGTTAGACTGTATGTGAAGAATGACTATTATATTACTGAAAGAACAAATTACACATCACTGACTTCATCCAAGCTACAATTTTCATCTTTCAAAAAGTGATAACTTACTCTCTTCTAGAAATAGAAATAAAGAAATGCCAAAAGACAGTGCTAAAGTAATCTTTATTGATTTCATTTCCAATATAAATAAATTGAATTTGAAAATGTTTTTTTCAACATGGCATAACATCAGAAAGTCTGACAATGTTAGAATAAATTCATCTTCAATACAATTACAAAGAAAATGTAAATCGAAGGAAATTGTTTTAAGTTAACACATGAGGGTTGAGGTCAGGTGGTCACGTAAGAAATGAAGTTAGCATCAGGAAAAAGAGAGCTTGAGTGCAGATGTAAGGCTCTGGTTCTCTTTAACAGATATGCGTGCTTTCAGAAATTTGTTTAACTCCTATGGTCCTTTAGTTTTGCCATATGTAAACCTCTATCAGATTTATTTTGGGATAAATATTTATTAGAAAAAATAAACCAATAACAAAAGGCCTGAACATTTTTTAGCATCTATACAAATAAAGGGCTAATTTATGTCATGATAATGTTCCCTTTTATCTCTGCACTTTTTATAAGTAATATTAAAATGGTAGTACTTTGGCAAAGTTAACAGGTACAATTCTTTTAGAACAATTGACGCATATTGTTATGTTGTTTCATCTGTTATATTTCTGGAATTTTCCTTAATGAAATTTAATTCCATTACTGCTATCTAATATTGCTGCCACGTTATCATAGCCTTCATTAATGCATAATTGCCTTTATTCCTTCTCCATATTTCTTTCTGCTGGAGACTAATGTAAAATTGCAGTTCATTAATTACACCATCATAAAAATCCTTGTTAATTTGATTACTTCATGCATTTATCTATGAACCTGCTCTTTCTTGATTTTCTCCCTTGATCTATGTTTATTTCTTATTGCCTTCATCTTCTATCTTATAATTTTTTTATGCAACTGAAATCAATGTATTTAAAAAAGAACTGGATGTATCTGTACTTGAATGGATTACAAAAACCTGATATACTCTAAGTGTATAGATCAGAAATAATTATATTAAATAGTATCCATGATATTCCAAAGTGGATTTAATGACTGAGGGGAATAAAAAGAACTATTTCATGGCATCATAGGTACCTAAAACTCAGACTAAAACTGAAATTACCTGTTGACAAAACAGGCAGCCAAATCATCAAAAAAAAAAAAGAGGAGGAAAAATCAATAAACTGCCTATCCAGAGACACGAGGACATTACAGCTGAAATATTGAGCAGATATTTCCTTTCAACTATTTTTTTATGTTTTTTGTTTTGCGTTGTCTATAGGATTTTGCACTACTTTTATACATATACCTGAGATAAGAGAGTCTTGACTAGAGAATTAATGAATTAAGTAATGATGAAATAGCTTATAAGAATCTCTACAAAACATGTTGAGTTATCCTATTGACATTATTAACTACTCTGTTTTGCAAAACAATAGCAAAATGTTTTGTGAAGACTTTTGATGGTTTATTTTAGGAAAATAAAATTTGACCAAGGGCCAGACACTGGGGCTCACACCTGTAATCCCAGCACTTTGGGAGGCCAAGGTAGGAGGATCACTTGAGGCCAGGAATTCAAGGCTGCAGTGAGCTATGATCACACCACTGCACTTCAGTCTGAACAACAAAGCAAGACCCTGGCTCACAAAAAAAAAAAAAAAAAAAAAAAAAAAAAAAAAAAAAAAAAAAAAAAAAAAAAAAAAAAAAAAAAAAAAAAAAAAAAAAAAAAAAAAAAAGAAAAGAAAAAAGAAAAAGAAAAAAAAAAGAGGACTGAGATTACTCCTTAGTAAAGCTTCAGCAACTTTAGCCAGACACGTTGACTTTTGGGTATTTCCAGTGCATGGATGACCGTGGCATACACTGATACCACTTCTTCCTGACACTCTGCTTTTTGGCAAACTTACACTCTCAAACCTTCTGCCTTTCCTACCAACCCCCACTGATGACTCTATCAGGCAGTTATCTCTAGGTTTGTGGAAAAGTTAACACATTTAAGGTAAATCCTTGCTAACTTTCTACCTTCATTAATTTTTCCCCTGCTTTACTCTTTACAGATAATAGTTTTGGGTTTTTTTTTTCCCCAAAAATGTAATAAAAGCCAAATGTGTCTGTCACTTTAAATTCCATGAAATTACTTGGTTAAAATGAACTTTGGCAGCTAGCTTTTAAACATAAGTCTGCAGTAGATCTTCTCTTTGTTTGAATAGCTATATTATGATTTGTTTACATTTATATCTTCATACAGGATGTATCGTCCTAGATCTGGAAAATCCTTTTAAATGGCTATCATCCACAGATGCCTTTTCTACTGTGTTTTTTCATCAGAGCTAGGTTTTAATTAGGCTCCCTTCCTACCAGCCTTTAGTGGATAAAATCACAGTTATGACGTTTATGATCTGAATCAACTTCTAAAGGGTACAATTATGGGGAAGAGAAAGTGTTATGATGGTGGCGGCGGTGATGGTTATTATTATTATTGTAAATAGTAACCAACATTTACACAGAATTTTATAGTTTTGAAAGTGCTGGCATGTGAATCACCTTATTAAATGAGACAAATGAGAAAATTCACAGTTCATAATTTCTACTCATGAATGAGATAGTTTAATTTTTTTCCTTCTCATTACCAGCCTTGAGGAGCATGTCTATTAGGTTCATGTTCATTATCTGTGAGGATTCCAAATGCAGTTGCAATGGTGTACTGAAGTGAAGAAGAATGACGTACCAGCAAGCTGTGTGATTAGAAAATAGAAAACTATTTTGGCAACTATATAAGTCATGAGAGACTGCGGAACAGCAACAGATTAAATCAAAGGAAAAAATAGAATGAAATCAAACCTTAAAAAGAAAATAAATGGCATTAGACCCTTAGAATAAAAATTAAAGTGCAAATAGCCTGCTAGAAATTACTTGGTATTAATACGTGTCTAGAAAGTATTTAAATAGGGAGAGATGAGGATTTGATTGAGCTGCTTCAGGAAGATACATGACAGAAATCACTTTACCAATACCAGCTAAAGTTAATTTGGTCCTTATAAAACCTATAGCTATATATTTGCTCTCTCTAATTTTAAATATCTGCTATCTCACCATACAATTAAAATTTATTTATATTATTCCAAAATGAATAACTGAGAGACAAAGCTTTATGTAACTGGAAACTAATAAAATCCTCTTCCAAGCCTCCCACTCCTCCCCTGACCTTCCTTAATCTCTCAACTTAGTTATCAAAAATATAAGATGTAGATCTTGGAATTCTAAGATAAATTCTCAGAAAATGCAAAATGTCTGCTGAATTTGGAGGTAGGGACAAAAGAGAATTGAATATATATGAAAATGAAAGATGGTTTTGATTCATTTATTTGTTTTGCCCTGAGTGAGGCAGTAAAGAAAGGGAAGAAACAGTGAAGAAAAGAGAAAGGGAAAAAAATACAACAGTGAGAAGAGTCAACAGGGAAGCTGAATAGAATGCTAAACAAAAGCGTGAGTTTGGAAATGTCTAAAGAGATTAGATATTTTAAATAAATATCTAATAATTTGGAATTAAAGAAATATTTTATATTCAATTTAGTTGTACTGCAGCAACGTACTACTTCCCAAGCCCCAAGTCTTTAGTAATTTGTTACACATACAAGTTTCCCATGTGCACATCTGTGTGTGTTTGGTATGGGTACAGTATGTATAAAAATAAGAAAAGGGACGATTGGAAACCAATAGATATATGTATTTTAAATGAATAATTTAGAACACTAGTAAAATAAGAACAACATAAAAATTGTAAAAGTAACAACAGTAAACATAATATAATTTAATGCTTTCGTGGTGCTGGCCCTCTATGGAGAAAGACAGCATTAGATTTTGAATTTGAGTTTATAAGAGAAAAACAGATATCATCATAGTGTAACCCTGCCCATCAAACACCACATAAAATTGGTTGATAAGCCAGGGTTAAAACATTTAGAACATCCAATAACCTCACCATAATTTCTCTCCATTCCAAGGGGCAGGGTTGAGGGCTGTATATGTGTGGATATGTGCCTGTTTTAGGCTGAGACAGGTAGGGCTGGCTAACTTGTCATGGTTTCTTCTGGCACCAACTTCACTTTCAGTGATTTAGTTCCGTGTTCTTATTGATCCAGACATGAAATCTAACTTTTCTCTTCCATATTCTTAAATACTGTGGAGCACTAATAAAAAGTGGTCAATTCTATCTGAGGCATCTTTAAATTATACTTAGAAATACATTTTGATTGAAAGGTCTGAAAAGGACAAACAGATCATTCTTTAATGGTGGGATTTCTTCCACTTTGACAGCTTGGAGTAGAGGAAAAATGAAGAGAAGAAAATTTGCAAGGCTGAAAACTCATTTGTCTATAACACCAAACCCACCAATAGTCAAATTTATTTATTCTTGCCTGCATCACTTGTCACTAGTTTTCTATCAAGAAAATATTAAATGCATATTACAACTTTTTTGTTATATGCATGGATTTAAGAATAATTATCTTTCAGTTACCTTGATTCTATATTTTAAAACAAACACTCATAAGTGTTCACTTGACTATTATTTAGTTCTAGTTGTATCCTATATTGAGGAGCATTCAGTTGCAGAAGGCAGACTCTACTCCCGCTAGCTGGAACTTAAGAGGATTTACTCCTGGCTATTAAATGGCTCATAGGATTTGGGGGAATGCAAAAGAAGTTGACTCCAGGCTGAGCTTGAGCAATGAGTTCTAAAGTCATACAGCTTCCGGGAAAGTGTCCAAAAGCCATACAGTAGAACTGGATCGCTCCAGAGTCCACTAACCCAGAAATGATGGTAACTGGTGGAATTAGAAAATTGGCTTGTAAATTAGGAAACTATTGCTACAGTTGCTGGCTGCAAAACATCAAGATTAGTATAATCTGCACAAATAAAATGGATGCTTTCTGCTCAGTTCCTCTTCATGTATATCTCTTCCTCAGTTCCAGGTCATGACGGCATATCTCATTGGTGGAAATTAAACCATATAGGGATGCCTCAGGGAGTCTGGTAAATGTGGCCTCTGCACACTTGAAAGAGGATGGTATGCATTTCTGAGTGAGCCAATTCATGGTATCAGCTACATATTCTTCTTGATTGTGGCCTCAGGGACTTCATCCAGTAATATATTCTATTAATTAAAATATTTAGAATAACCAGTATTTATGAATAAAACATGAGAATAAAATTTGAAAATCCTTACTAATATAGGGAAGAATTAATGGAAACTTGAATAAAATAGATTTATAATTTTCAATTAGCGTTGCACAACCTTTATAGGGACATCTGGGCTGTGTGCCAGATTGTTGGTTATCACTATGAGGAGGAAATGCTGTGAACATTTAGTGCAAAAGGGCCAGAGGTCATAAGTTCCTCAGTACATGGAATATACGACTGAACCTGACACAGCGAAAAGTTGTCTCACTGTGAATATCAAGAGCACCTCTAGTGAGAAATATTGGTGTAGCTAATCTCCAAATAATTTCAATAACCTACATTACCATCAGAAAAATTACTGAAATCAATCATCTATTTTTTTTTCTCTACTCTCTTAATAAAAGGGCACATACCCAGATAAATGTTAATATGGAAAATAGGTTAAAAATTAGCAGGAATAAAAGATATTAATATTTTGTGAACAAAAGAATTATCTGACTTTACTAAATAGTAGTTTTCAAAGGATGTTCAGCTAACCAGAAGCATTGGCATCTCCTGGGAACTTGTTCGAAATGCAGACACTCTGGCCCTATATCAGACTTAGAGAATCAGAAACACTGGAGCTGGGACCCAGAAATCCGTGTATTAACAAGCCCTTCAGGTGGATATAATGTACTTTTGAGTTTCAACAGCTTCTGGAGTAGAAGCATCAAGGACTGAAATGTTGTATATGTTTGTTGTAATTAGGAAATTCAAGTTTTCATTTGTGAAGAGGGTGTTCAAAGGAAAGAAACATTTTGTATGAAAGTAGCCTGCACTGGCAAATTCTTCGGTTCCTCTAACAATTATTCCTTCCAAGCATGCTGTCTGAGCAGACATGAAGGAAATGGACTTAAGACATAACCCAAACTAGGAGCCTGCAACAGAGAGAACCAGAAATGGGGTGTATTACTTTTCTATGGCTGCTGTAAAAAATAACCACAAGCTTAAAGAAACAAGTCAGTTATCTTACAGTTCGTATAGATCGGAAGTCTAACCTAGGTCTCACCAGGCTAAAATCAAGGTGTCAGTAAGTCTTCATTACTTGTGGGAGGCTCTGGAGAGAAATTAACTTTCACACTCATTTGTATGGTTGGCCAAATTTGGTTCCTTAAGGATGTAGGATTGAAATCTCCATTTCTTTGCTAACAGCCAGTAGCAGGGCACCCTTTACCCTTAGAGGCCTCTGTTTAGTTCATGAATATGACCCCTTACAGCACATCCTTCTCACATTCGAAATTTAACTTCTATCATTGTTTCTGTTGTTCCTCCTCCACCTTTCAAGGTATCTATGTGACTTCAGCCAAAGATTAGATTGGATCAACCTGGAATATTCAGGTTACTCTTCCTAAAGTCTATAAACTTCCTTATGTCTGCAAAGTCCCTTTTACTTTGCAATATAATATATTCATAGGGTCATGGGATTAAGGTATGGACGTCTTTGGAGAGTCATGATTTGACCTGTCACATAGGGGAATTCATTCATTTACACTTTGAACCACAGCACTAATGATGCTAGGCTTTGGATTGTGAAACAATGTCATAGTTCCTTATTTCAAGGATTGTATAGTTTAGACTATGTAGAAGCAGATGGAGGAGTCAGAGAAGGGCACCGTATCTTACATATGACTTCACCCATTATAGTAATTCGTAGGTAGTCTATAATATTTTTGTTAATCATGATATTAAGTAATAACAAGAATCTCAGGCTGAAGAACTTCAAGGGGAGGTATTCAGCATTTAGAAAATGTATCCACTCCTTAGGGTTCCAGGGAGGTCACTTGATAGCAGTTTTGTCTCTGGATCCTTTAGAAGCAGAGGACAGGGATTCTCAATAATGAACCCAAAACTGGGGTCCAGTCCCTCAGTGGGGACTGAGGTCTCATGAGAGAAACTAGTGAGAACCAAGAAATAGAGACCAACATAGGAACATAGTGTGAGAGCTCACCCAATTGTAGTAGAAAAAAGCATGAGTACCCTGAGATTTGGGGAAGCCATACACATACACGGGAATTTCCCTTTCATATTTCTTGTGCTGGATCTGACTCATATCAAGGGGACTTGGAGAAACAACTCAGGAGAACAGTGGTCATCACTGGGCCACTGAAAACCCTGTGTGTTTAGTAGCAACGTAAGTGTGAATGACAACAGTGGCTCTAGAGCAGGAGAGGATTGATCCTGGGGATTGTGTCAGGAGGCCATGAACTTTCAGAACCTGAGAGTCCTTGATCACTCAGTCTGTGGGTTTGGAGAGTCTCTCTGAAACTGAAAGTTTTACATCATATTTTAGATAAAAGGTGTAAAGATTTGTAAAACACTGTGACGTGGCAATAGAGACTCAGAATTTAAGATTTGGGATATAGAAAATATTTTTGGTAACTGAGATTCCTGTCATCTGGGACAATATCAATTTGTTGAATTCAGATTTTTAAAGATACTTATGGGCTTAAATAGACTATATTAATTTATTGTTCTTCCTCCCTCCTAAAGCATTTTTATTTCATTTTATTTATCTTTTTGAGACAGGATCTCACTCTGTTGCCTAGGCTGGAGTCCAGTGGTGCAATCGTAGCTTATTGCAACTTCAAACTCCTTTGCTCAACCGATCCTCCCACCTCTGCCTCCCAAAGTGTTGGCATTATATGTATAAGTCACCATGCCTGGCCTAAAAACATTTTCATATGGATTGCATTAAGATTTTTTACAATAATACATTAGAGAGAAAATCATGAGAATAAAAATCTTTAAATATTTTTTATTTTTAGTAAATAGAATGAAGGGTGATAGAAGTATATGCCAAGCCCCAAAGTGGGGCATTATATTTGAAAATATATAGAAATTGCGTGATTTTTCTAAAGACTTTTTTCAGTGAGAAAATAACAGAAGCTACATATAATTCCTAGTCTCCAATATTCCTTTCTCATTAAAGTAAAACAGAGGGAAGAAATGAAGGATTTATCATATTTATATAGGCAAATCTTTACTATTGATACAAAATAAGAGGAAGGAGGGAGCCAAAGCAGACCATTTGGGAGGCTCTCTGATTCATGAACAGCAGCTGGAAGCTTCTGAGAAGTAAACATAAAAGAGGAGAAACCATAAGGTTCTGCGTGTTCAAAGAATTGCCTCAAGATTTTTAACAGTAACACTTTTAGTTTTGAAGCTTTTTTCCCCTAACAAATGGGCTTAACGGTTAAAGAGCCACTGGCATATACACGTGTTAACTATGGCTTCTATTTCAATTTTATATTAAAAGGATCACCAGAAAACAGTGTGGAGCTTGTAACAATCGAACCTGATCCAGGTAACAAAAGTCAGCCCTCAATAGGGCATTATCCAACCCTGGAGTTGAGACTTGGCCTTTGGGGATTGGATCTCACTCCTAACGGTATTCATGGTTGCCATGTATCATGCAAGGTCAGTAATGTCTGGCTGTTCTGATGCTATATTTAATTGCATATGTTCACATTGTGGTTTTATTGCAAGTTGGATTCACAACCTTTATGATATTATTGGGGGAGTGTACAAGATCGTAGATAAAGGGGACAGAGTTTTACACCCAGGTCTTTGGCTCACTCCAGATGTGAACTTGCATAAATTAGTCACCTTTATTTTGATTTAGCTAGAACTGCAATTTATGTTGGCTGTGTCAAAGCTAACTGCAGGTGGTTTCAACATAAAATGTAGGATTTATATAACTAGTTGCATTTTCCTGTAAATCTTATGTAGATTAACTTTTACCTTATAAGATCACAGAGAAGAGAAATCTCAAAATCATTACAAAGCATTTGCGTTAACAAGTGCATATTGCTATGCAAATGCTAACTAATGATAATAACTATTGGAATGGAGCTTAATTGAGGGACTAAAAATAGCTCACTGCAGGCAAAATCGAGCATGTCCTTTTAATTGTGCTAATATTATACAGAAGGAATAAGCAAAAGTTTTAAGATGATAATGTCTTATTCAGCCTTACTGACATTATTCTCCTGTGTCTTCTCATTTGAGATTGTCTTTGTTAACTGCTTTAACATTTTCCAGAAACTGCATTACTGAGCCAAGAATGCCCAGCATCCAAATTACTGATGCTTGGGGCAGATGGGACACAGCTGCAAGAGACAGAAAATCACAGCTGGAATGCTGCTGTTTATTGTCTTTTTCTATATATTTTAGCTTAAAATATAATTCTTAAACCTGAGAAGATGACTGTACTAATTCTTCAGAATAACTGTCCAACATTTCCAACTCTTTCTACATTTTTACAGGAAAACCTGAAAAGTTACATTACAGTCTTGCTATTACCAAGGATTATTATTCCTTCTACAACATAGTAATTACAGAGATTTTACCTGGGTTCAAAATTTATTTGTAATTAATTTAGTTGATCTCCAGTTATATACAGTCCACCATTTTATGAACCAGAATACCATAATATTGACAAAGAAAGACTATATGTTTCTACAGATTGTCCACCATAGCAAAGTCATGTCTGAGTAAAATTTATTCTGGGAGGTGAGTGGAAATTATAACAAAAGAACATTTAATAAAATAGTATATAACTTTACCTGTCTTTGATTTATTAGAAAATTATACATAGAAACACTAAATTAACTAAGGAAGGAGACCCAGGCATCTAGGATCACCTCCCCCTTGACTTCCACACTGCATTTCAATAGAAGAAAAGACTGGCGGACCGGTGCTTACTAAATCACCTTCCTGTAAATAGCAGGCATGGTATGGGGGAATCTCTCCGGAAGACACTGTTTTTACTTAAACAAGATCAAACCCCCACCCCACTCCTCCATCTGGAGACCAGAAACCCTTTCATATGGAATTCCTAAAACTGTAAACCCAAGACAGTTTCATATGTGATTTCTAAAGCTGTAAACCCAAGACCCTTTCACTTGTAATTTCTAAGGCTGTAAATCTAAGATCCTTTCGCATGTAATATCTAGAGTGTAAGCCTATATAAAGGCAGAACTTCTCTTTATTAGGGGAGCTTGGCCTTTTGGACAAAACATAAAGCCTTACTCCCAGGCCATAATAATAAAACCCCTTCCTTTTCTAGTTCGGTGTCCTTGAGGTCTGTTTCTCGCAGCCACTCCTGCTTCAAATTAGGCTATTTGAATAATAACCCTGATTTACAATTACTTTTTGCCAAAAACACTGGAGTAGAGACCTACTCAGAACTGAATTTTCTGAGAAATTAAAGCAAAGTATCCAGACAGACAAGTTGATTTTATTCAGTTTTCAAAGGAAGGTATTTATGAAAAGGAATTTACGGAAAAGTTCTTTCTCTCGGCACTTGTCTGTTTCTTTGTATATTCTTATGTTTTCTCTTTGCTTCTTGCGGCTCTTCTTTCACTGTCATATTTTTCCGCAAGAAATGACTCATAGAAAGCACAATTAATCTCTTCATGTGAATACGAAGCATTAGTTTCCTGTTATATGAATAAAGGCATTCTAGTACCAAAATTCTATAAGTAAATGCTGTTATATTTATTTCCAGTGAGTTAGAAGGCAGGAATAGAAGGACCTTAACACCTTATTAAAAACTGTTTTTGCCAATAGTCTATGAAGTAATTGAAGTACTGTTTAAAAATATTTTTAAGCAAGTTTAGATATCTCCAAATATTAATAATTGTCCTTTAAATGGTATGGCTGATGCAAGCTTGTGAATCTGCTATTTACTAAAGCTTCTCACTATCTTTTCTATCATATATGATATACATGTCTAGAATTACCTGCTATTGCACTCATACTGATGAGAGGTGTCACTCTTTTGCAAATAGAATCTTTCTTTGATATAAAAGGGAAAGATCCATTTCTCAATGCCTCTCTCAATCTCTCCTTTACTCTTCCTCTCTTTTTTCCTCTTAAGTGACACCTTCTGCTCAGTGACTTTTCTTAGACTATATCACTATTGTGGCTGAATGTTTGTGTTCCCTCAGAATTTGAATGTTGAAGCCCTAACTCCAAATGTTCTGTTATTTGGAGATGGTGCATTTGAGAGGTAATTAGGGTTAGATAAAGTCATGAGGATGGAGCCCTTATGATGGGATTAATGCACTTATGAGAAGAGACAGTAGAGAGCTTATACTCTGCTTCAACCATGCGAGGACATATGGAGAAGGCAGCACTCTGCAAGCCAGGAAGGGCCCCCTCACCAGACTTGACCATGCTGGCACCCTGATCTTAGATTTATCAGCCTCCAAAACTGAGAAAATAAATTTATGATAATAATATGCATGTTTTTCATGGTATATATTAATTCTAAATACATGTGACAAGAGCATATTAAATCCAAGTAACTTTCTTGAGCAAACCTCCCCTGCTAAGGACATATCTGCAATCACAATTTAATAACTCATTGGTTTTATTTTGCTGTATATTTATTAAACTTTAATGTTGTATCATGAGACAATAGTGCCTTGCAAATACTGCAAATGTTTTAATAAAATAATGCTCAACAAGAGGCAGACTCTGGAAAATGCATTCTGAAAGGTAAAATAGGGCAAAATGTCTAAAGAAATTGGTGATAAATTCTAGAACTAGAAATGTGGTTATTTCTAGACTATAAAAGATATCAAGTAAAATTCTATTCTTTTCTTTTTTTCTGTTTTTTTTGGATGGAGTTTTGCACTGTCACCTGGGCTGGAGTGCAATGGCGTGATCTTGACTCACTACAACCTCTGCCTCCCGGGTTCAAGCGATTCTCCTGCCTCAGTCTCCCAAGTAGCTGGGATTACAGGTGCCCACCAGCACACCCAGATATTTTTTGTATTTTTAGTATTTTTAGTAGAGACAGGTTTCACTATGTTTGCCAGGCTGGTCTCGAACTCCTGACCTCATAAACTGCCTGCCTCAGCCTCCCAAAGTGCTGGGATTACAGGTGTGAGCCACCTCGCCTGGCCTTTTACTTTCTTTCTTTTCTTTTTTTTTTTTTTAAACTGTGTGTGTTTTCTTTTTATTAGTGTTATAAAACTGTTCATTACCTTGCAAACTGGCTATAGTATTCATTACTAAGTGAAATAATAAGCAGAAACAATGAAAAGAACAAGTTGCCTAATAAGGATAATTTATTTGCATCTAGAGAATTCATTATGTTTCCAAGCATTGTTGTTCTTGTTAAGCAGCATTTACCTCCTCATAGTGGAGAAAAGCTTACAATTTTTTAATCAGAGGAAACTAGCAATTTCACTATTCCAACTAAATTATAATATTTAATCTTGGTTTTTTTTTTTTTTTGCCGCAAAGCCTAGTTCCTAATCTGTGATATCTATCACTGGAATGATCATGTAATGGGCAAAAAGTAGACATGTTCTCATATATGTGTAACTCTATTTTTTAGAACATTTCTATTGATCTCATGATATCTATAAGAAATTTAACTAGAATAACTGACTACATGGGACAGATTAGTGTGAACCTTATTTATTTCATGAAAGAATGAACAATTGAAAATGTCCTTTTTAATTATTTAGTGTAGGAAGGAAAGAAAATATTACTAGGGAATTTTTAACATGCTGTATAATCCATTTATATTTTAATTAGCATTAAGCTTGTATGTCATATATATGCACATTATAAATAGTCTATGTTAAAATACAATGTTGGCTAACGGCAAATGCTATGAAAAATAAATACCAGCTTGTTCATTATAGTTCAATGTAAATAATTGCATTCTAAAAGCCAAATATATTTAGTTTATTGAACTTCATGTTTTTAATCCAAGTATTTTCATAGAAAACCTATTATCAAGCCTGTGTTCTGATAAATTTCTTGATAATTTGATTTTGCAATTGACATGCAATTTCTTGATAATTTAATTATGGAAAGTAAAACAAGGAAAAGAATGATTTTGTTCACATTATTGCCTTTAATAATAACATGATCTAATAAATACAGAAATGAAATAATTATTTTTTTAGGCTTAATTAATGGTAAAATTACAGCAAAATCTCACTAATTTAGACTTGTGAAATATGAAGAGAAGTGAATTGATGGAATTCTGAACTATTAGAAATATTTTAAAGAATTATAATTTTGCTATGTTCTCATAGATAACAAAAGTAGGTTAACAAAGTGGTATCAAATAAATGACCTGAGAACTGACTAAATAGATAAAAAAGAATGAATTATACAGCTTCCCATTTAGCACTGCTTATTAATTATTAATGATATCTTTAGATTTTATTCTCCTAAATAGTTTTGACATGCTCCTTGCAAACACTATTATCAAGGCCTAATTTTTTTTTTTTAAATAGCTGTACTGCCAGGGGTTAGAAATAAGTTCTAAGGGAAAAAAACAGACTCTTTAAATTCCACCCTCAAAACTAGCTCCTTCTGACAGCATAAATGAAAATATATTATTCCTGCTTTGCTAGGAATAAAATAAATTTTCTGATAACTGATATCAGGGGCTTATGAGGCACACATAGACTTTACACAGGGAAAAGCTATAATTCAGGTAATATTACAATTTTTGGTAAAGATGCAAGCAACTTATTGTGGCTAAACTATTGCCTAGAATATATAAATAACATCTAACTTAACACCATGTTTTGCTATCATTTCTTAAAATTTTGAGATTGACACAAGTCACTGATGTGAGGCTTAACACTACCTACTACATATTTTCTCCATACAGCTTGGGTGAAAGGTGCATTCATTCATTTATTCTTTTAATAAAGATCTAATGAAAGCCAACTTTGTACCGAGGCATCAAGCTAAAAGCTGAGGATACAATTCAAAACAGACATAATCCTCACCCTTATTGTACATACAGTTAAATAGGATAATTGGTCACTAAACAATTTATAGTGCAAATAAATAACTACAATTGTTGCAATGCTATGAGGGAAAAAGTTAAAAGATAAATGTCAGGGAAATGATTGGTGGAGTGGGTAGGACCAATTCCTGGAAAACTTTGTCACAGTCTTGCCACTTCACCCAACTTTATGACCATACTTTATACCACCATTAGCTACACCTCTTTCCTCTCTGTCTAGATCATTCCTGAACTTTACCCTAGTTCTGATTTTAATCCTGAAACTCTCTTTTGTGTGAACGAATGCCAGGGCCTCCTAACTAGCCTATCCTTTTCCACTTCTTATTCTTGTACCAGTTGTTCTCCACACAACAGCCAAGTAATCTTACTTTCTTGATTAAAATCCCTCAAGATCTTTCTGCTAAACGTATAATAAAATCTCAATTTCTGGCCACATGATTGATTGCCTTGCATGCACTTTTTGATTGTTGTATTTTTTGTTGTTTTTTTTAACCCAAAGGTGAGTTTTCACACTATGAAATGAAAGCAGCCACAATGAGGTCATTGAATCACCTGTCTTCATCTGAAGGCTGTGGTGAAAATATCAAGTTCCTTATGAAGATCTGCACCTTGTCTTTGTTCACTCTCCAGGTTTTCCCTGGGGGAAATTTAGCAAAAGATGGGAGACAATTTTTAGGTCAATGATATAATTTATTCCATTTTCCAAACAAATAACCACTGTGCCCTGATTTTATTAATTATAATCCCTGATCATGTCAACAAATATTTACCGTTATAGTGCAAATTTTAATTCATTTTGTCTATCTACATTTTTCTCTCTCTTTCTGGCTATCTCTCGAGTCTGATTGGTGCTTGCCATAATCCTGAAAGACATAATCCAGAATGCCACAATCCTGAATGTTGAAATCCCTAAAGATCAAAATCCTTAAAGTCTAAAATTCCATAACTCACAATTCCAAAAGATTAAAATTCTGAAAGTTGAAATCCTGAAAGCTGAATTCTGACAAAATGTTTAGTGCATTTTGGGTTTTACACAGGAGTCTCATAAACTGAAGTTGCAATATATCACGTGGAACTACTACATTGTTATTGCCTTTCTTTGCATTTGGTGACAAATTCAGATGAGTGGATTGGCCATGTGATACAGCAAGAATGAACACTGTAGATTAAAAATGACCCATTTGTCTGAATTGGCATTCCTTCCGGCTAATGAAATCCCAGGAACTTTTAGCAAAATAATGCTACATTTGCCAGGAGTCATTTGCTTTTTTTTTTTTTTTTGGCAAATTTCATGCCATAAAAGTACTTTATCACAACATTGACTTCATGCGTGAGCATTGTATGTGTACATAAAAATGTTGAAACATCCTCAGTATAGGAAAAGATGTCTTTTTGTACATCTGCATTTGTGAATGTATAATTTCTCAAGATCTCAGCTCTTTGGGAGACTGCACATGCTGCCTTGAGCCATTGTGGTTTTCGGTCCCTCTGGTCAAAAGATTTAAGTTGGGCTGGGTATGGTAGCTCATGCTTGTAATCCCAACACTCTGGGAGACCAAAGTGGGAGGATCACTCAAGCCCAGGAGACCAGCTTGGCCAACAAAGTGAGACCCCCAACTCTACAAATAATTAAAAATATGGCTGAGTGTGGTGGCACGTGTCTGTGTTTCCAGCTACTCTGGAGGCTGAGGCTGAAGGATTGTCTGAGCCCAGGAGGTCAAGACTGCAGTGAACCCTGATCAGACTGTATTACTGCACTCCAGTCTGGGTGACAGAGTGAGACTTTGTCTCAAACAAAACAAAACAAAACAATACAAAACAAAACAAAGGCTTAAGTTGTCCATCACGGTGTTTTAGATCACTGTGGTTATAAAGCTGGGTAGATACAATTACCAACCATAAAAATAGATGCTTATACATTTCACTTTTTGATCTATTTGTTTATGAATATAGTTTGTCTGCTCACAAACATTATACCCATGAGACCATCATTAGTATACATGGGTGGTTATGCTTGCAAAAATATGTATGGTATTATTGCCCATTTTATTGCGTAAAGTGGTCTACGAAGTGTTCTGTGGTGTTTTTGTGTGTTTTTCAAATAAATCTTTAAAAAATGTATATAAATGTGTTTTAAAGGATTTTTTAATTCTTTTTCACAGGATTATACTTTTGTGATTTTGATCTTTTAGAATTAAAATTTTCAGGATTTTAGACTTTAGGGATTTTGATCTTTCAGGATTTAAACACTCAGGATACTGTCATTCAAAATTATAACCAAAACCCTAATAGGTGTCTATCCATATGGACAATGTCTATAATTAAATAAACAGTGTGGAACTTAATTTGAACATTCTAACATGTTTGTAAAATAATTTTTCAAATTTCCTTTTAAGGGAAGATAATTTTTATGAATTTCAGTTATATTCAGGTTATTTTTACTTTCATGTTAATTATATGTAAACAACACTAATAAAAATTCCTTTTACATGTAGAGCTCATATATTTAAAGAGTGAAAATAATCAGCAAATTAAATGTAGATAAAACTATAAAGTTAAATATAATAACATAAATTTAATATACTAGGTAACACTCTTTTGTTATACACTATTTCTACTGTTGAGTTGAATAATGAAAAGACATATTTGCTTGTACTATGTCCCACTGTTTATTGAGTTTTGTGATTTTGATCATTGACTGTGATTTAAGTGAACTTTTTTCATCCTTGTTTTTATTTTACAGTTAATTAACACCTTTTAACTACAAAGCATTATTTTGATGGTCTAATCAATACAATTTAATGAAACACCTGCAAAATAGATCCTAATTTTAAAAGTTAAGTCTGAGAGTGATGGCATTTAATGCCTCTTTTCTACATCTCTCTTGTTAGAAAGATCTCTCATGGGAGCGCCTGGCACTTCAGAGATGCTCACTAATGCCGGCACTTCGGCTCCGTTCGTATTTCAGTATGCACTGATTTTTAACATCAGTGAGGCAGCAGCCTATGAAATAGGATGACCATATGTCCTGATTTTCCTGGGACAGTTCTGGCTTACATCTGTTATCCCATCATAATTATGAACAGTGTCTTGGTGTTCCAGTTTGGATGATAAATTATATTGTTACTTTACCTTAAAATCTAAGTAAATTCAGATGCTACTTCATTGATTCTTTCAATGCTGAAAAAAAAAATCTCTCTAACAAGAGAGATGTAGACAAGAGGCATTAACTGCCATCACTTTTTAATTTCTTTCATAAGAAATTTTCCTTTTTAATTTCTTTCGTGAGGGGGAAGCTACACTGAGTAGCCATCCTAGCCTTTCTATGCACTTACATTTACTCTTCTTCCTGAGAGAAAGAATGATTTAATTTGATAGGAGTTTGGAATGAGGAACTGGGCCTTTTGTCCACCCACTTCCATTACCCTTTTACATTTCCAAGGAAACATCCCTCAGGCATCACTTCTGGCTGCCACAGGGGTAACAGGAGGTCTGTGGTGAGCCAGAGGATCAGTAACTGAAGGGTAGCTTGTTCATTTCTGGTGTGAGGTATCAAAAATCCCCTTGTCCATAGACAAAAGCTACATTGCATAGAATTGTCTTTAATAGTAGTAAAAGTGATTTTTAAAATTTCTAGCTTCTAAACTTTTCTCTAATTCTTAATTGTTCAAGAGAATTATGGTAACCTTCAAATGCTAACAAAAATAATAACATTTTAACAACAAAAACCTTGCATTTCTATTTACTACAATGGATAAGCACAGTATTGGGCCTATGTAATATAACATATCTTATCTCAACCTGAACCCAATACTGTTTGCTATAACACATTTCTTTTAAAATGAACATGAACAAAACTTTTTGTTCTCTATGCTGAATCCCTACTCTTTTAAGTTTGCTTTCTTAGAGACTTGAAAAACCTTCCCTGTTGTAGCTCATCCTTATGACATATGACTTCATTTAGTACATATGGATTTACATAAATCCTCCTCTATTCTTTTCCACTAACCTATACTATTTTATTTTATGAATATTAGTGTAAGGAATATTGCCGAGTTTAAAATGAGGAAACTGAGACCAGCCTAGGAAAATTAAATGCCAATTTATTAAGCTCCCGGGCGAGGTTCTGTGGTCCGGACAGCGGGGGCCAGAGAAGTCGCTCTTGACTTCTCAGGGCAAGGAGTTTTATAGGGGTCAGAGGCCATCGGGTGGACATTGGGAGACAAAGCATAGGGCAATCGATTGGGTATTGGGAAGCAGAGCTTGGTCAGGGTAGCTGCTACTGGTAGGTAGGCGGGATTTTCAGTGCGCGGGCATTAGGGGCGATCGATTGGCTATTGGGAAACAAAGCATGGGGCAATCAATTGGATATTGGGAAGCAGGGTTTTTCAAATTTTGGTGGGGTTTTTTGGCGGGCTAGGTGCCGATTGCAGGTTTGGGCGGGGAGTGCAGAAGTGGGCGTTAGGGAAGCTA
>PVKV010020605.1:0-39421 GCA_004027835.1 Alouatta palliata | reverse complement strand
ATATTTTTTTTTTTTTTTTTTTTTTTTTTTTGAGACGGAGTTTAGCTCTTGTTACCCAGGCTGGAGTGCAATGGCGCGATCTCGGCTCACCGCAACCTCCGCCTCCCGGGTTCAAGCAATTCTCCTGCCTCAGCCTCCTGAGTAGCTGGGACTACAGGCACATGCCACCATGCCCGGCTAATTTTTGTATTTTTAGTAGAGACAGGGTTTCACTATGTTGACCAGGATGGTCTCGATCTCTTGACCTCATGATCCACCCGCCTCGGCCTCCCAAAGTGCTGGGACTACAGGCACGTGCCACCGCGCCCGGCTAATTTTTGTATTTTTAGTAGAGACGGGGTTTCACCATGTTGACCAGGATGGTCTCGATCTCTTGACCTCGTGATCCACCCGCCTTGGCCTCCCAAAGTGCTGGGATTACAGGCGTGAGCCACCGTGCCCGGCAATTTTTTGTATTTTTAATAGAGACGGGGTTTCGCTGTGTTAGCCAGGATGGTCTTGATCTCCTGACCTTGTGATGCACCTGCCGTGGCCTCCCAAAGTGCTGGGATTACAGGTGTGAGCCACCATGCCCGGCCTCCATTTCTTTAACATACACATAATGCTTACTACATGCCAGGCTCTATTCTAAACACTGCAAATATTTGCTCGAGCCCCTTAACAATTCAACAGGATAGTTTCTAATTATTAACCCAATTTTAAGATGAGGAAACAGGTATAGAGAGGTTGACTATTTGTCCAAGATCACAGCTAGCAGGCACTGTAGCTAGGATACATGAGAGTGGTTCCAGAGCCTGTTTGCTGACCTCTACCACGATCTATAAGTGCATTAACTGGGGCACCAAGAAAAGCAGTGATCTGCCCTGGAATTAATTGTCAACAGGCTGCAACTAGTTCCCTACTAGTGGGGTGACCACAAGCACAGGTTGCAGAGACAGCTGACCTGGGTTTCAAGTCCAGTTGCACCAGCAGAATGAGTAGGAACATGCTGGAAGTTCAGTTTCTTGGCTTTGCAAAATCTTGTATACCCTAAGGGTAGTTTGATTTAAAACAACTCATTTATGTAGAAGCATAGCACTGTGTCTGGCACACAAAAACTGATTAATAAATGTCAATGAGTCCCAGGCCTGGATACTGGCTAAATGCTAGGTCTGTTGCATCACACAACACAGGAACCCAACAATTCTGCTCCTCAGCCCCGACCTGAGACCTCACCTGGGAGATGCTGACGCCTGTGAGTCTTTCCACACTCTCTGGCAGGTGGCTTAGAATGTCCAGTACTTCCCCAGTCACTTTGGCTGCCCCCATGGTCCCACTGCCGCTGGACACCAGTGTGATCTTATTGGCCGAAGTCAAGGGACCACTGATCTCCTCTGCCACCTGGCAGGAGAGAGACACCCACTCAGTACCCATAATCTGACCACACTCCTCATAAAACAACTTACCCTGGGTTTTAAGGTCCTCGTTCCAAAGATCATCCTTCCTCACTTTGGTTACTAATAATGCCCCCCTCTAATTTATGGTCCCCCAAGCCTGGTTCTCCCTAAGTCCCTCATTTCACCCCACTCCTTAGTCCCTGGTTCTATTTCCTCCTTTCTTGGTGCCCACATAACCTCCAGACCTGGGGCAGCTTCTCTAGCAGCATGTCCAGTTGAGCAGCCTCTTGGTACAGCTGGAATGCTTCTGCCTTCTTGGCCATCTGCTCAGCCTCGGCTCGGGCTCGGGCCCCTATGGCAAAGGCCTCAGCTTCCCCACGCATCTGAAGGTTAAGGATGCTTGTTGTGAGGCTGACAGAAATCATTAAGAACAAGAAATCCCAGCTCAAGCAGCAACCCCCACCCTCTCCGAAAGCCAACAGGAGCTGCCTCTTAACTCACCCGCACAGATTCGGCTTCGGCCTCCGCCTGCATAATTAGCTGGGACCTGTGCACAGAAGGGAAGTGGAGGGTGGAGCCCAGCGTCCCTTACTCCCAGGAGAAAGGCCCAGCGCTGCAGAGGCAGAGGCTCCTGCAACCTGAGATCCATTGGAGTCCAGGTGGCGAAGGCCTCAGTCCTCCATCTTGGGGTGTCTAGGTGGCAAGGAAGCTAGGAGGGGTCAGGGAGGGGACATGTACTTCTCTGCCTCAGCTAGGCGCTCCAGCTTGTAGCGCTCGGCTTCAGCTGGCTTCCGCACCCGGGCCTCCAGCTCCTTCTCCCGCCGGGCAATCTCCTGCTCCTGCACTGCCACCTGCTGGGCCCGCTCCACCACCTGCACCTGCACCCGCTGCTCCTCGATCTGCTGCTTAGTCTTGGCCACCTGTGTAGGAGAGGTGCTCAGAGTCAGAGGTAAAGAGCAAGTGCCCGGGAACCGGAGCTCCAGGGTGGGATATTAAAAATAGGAGTAGGTGGCCAGGCGTGACGGCTCACGCCTATCATCCTAGCACTTTGGGAGACCAAGGAGGGTGGATTGCCTGAGCTCAGGAGTTCTAGACCAGCCTGGCTAACATGGTAAAACCCCATCTCTACTAAAATACAAAAAAAAATAGCCAGGTGTGGTGGCCCATGCTTGTAGTCCCAGCTACCCGGGAGGCTGAGGTAGAACAACTGCTGGAACCTGGGAGACAGAGGTTGCAGTGAGCTGGGATAGGGCCATTGCACTCCAGCCTGGGCCACAGAGCAAGACTCCATCTCAAAAAAAAAAAAAAAAAAATATATATATATATATATATATATATATATATATAGGAGCAGGTACATGAAGGTGGGTTCCCTGTCTGCTTGGCCAGCCCAGTGGAGTCCAGTGTTTCTCTGATGAGTTCCCGTTTAATCTATTTTTCCCACTTGTGCCCCCTTCTAGAGTACAAATACCTTGAGGGCACTGAGCACATAATGGCCTTCTGCTACCTCCAGTCTCCCCCAAATCCCCCCATTGCTGCTGCCATAACCTTAGTGCTAGCCTAGGCTACTGCAATAGCTTACTGACTTATTTTTTGCAGGGGTGGAAAGAGGTAACCTTTTTTGTCTTCTGCATATGGTGCAGATTCAACAGAAAAAAGTAAACCACAAGAAGTAAGGCTGCTTCCTAACTCATTCTCCAAACCACCTGGGCCCCTTTCCCAGCAGCAACCACCAAGACCAGCTTCTTGTGTATCCTTGTGAGGGGCTCTGAGAAGGCACTTTTCACTTTTTCCTCTTATTTAACCAGCCTACCACAGCTGCAGAAGCGCTGGATGCTGCCAGCTCCTGATCATTTCACAGTTTTCCCCTTTGCAGGTTTCAAACACAGCTGTCTCATACCTGCTTAGTCAATTACCACTGACTTCCAGCTTCCAAAATGATGCTCTGGTTTCTGTTCCTATCTTCTCCATCTTTTTTTTTTTTTTTTTTTAAAGCCTAGTCAGCTGGGTGCAGTGGCTCATGCCTGTAATCCTAGCATTTTGGGAGGCTAAGGCGGGAAGGATCCTTTGAGCCCAGGGGTTCGAGACCAGTCTAGGCAACATGGCGAAATCCCACCACTACAAAACATACAACAATTAGCCAGGTGTGGTGGCACATGCTTGTAGTCCCAGCTACTCGGGAGGCTAAGGTGGGAGCAGTTGAAGCTGTAGTGAGCTGAGATTGCACTGCTGCACTCCAGCCTGGAGGATAAAGTAAGGCTCGGTCTCTCCAAGAGGAGAAGAGGAGAAGAGGAGAAGAGAAGGAAAGAAAGGAAGACAGACTAGTTAAGCGCAGTAGTGAGAAGTGTGTAAAGAGCAGAATAAGGAGTACAGTCTGTAACTGACTGAACAATCAATTGAGCTAACTCACTACCTTTGGACCAGCCTCTATCTTTATCTTAAAAAAAAAATCACTTTGGTTTTAATGAGGTTTTAAGACACAGTAACATTAGTTGTATTTGTTTAATCCATCATCTCTGAAAAAGAGCCCAACTCATCTCTTGCTTCCTCTCTTCTGACAGCCTGTTCTCCACGAAGCAATGAGACTGATCCCTATACAAATATAAATAAGACCATGGCACTCTCTGTTTGAAGTTCTCCAATAGCTTTTCATTGTGCTTTCAATTCTCTTCTATGTCTCCATCGTGACCACACAAACCTTTTGTGATCTGGCCCTGCCAGCCTCTCTTCCTCACTCACAGCACACCAGCCACCGCAGATCAGAAACCTTTCTGTCTCCACTTTACAGCCTTTGCACTTACTGGTCCCCCTGCCTAGCCATTAGCCACATAAGACGACTATTTTATGTTATTTTTCTTTTCTGTCATCCAGGCTGGAGTGCAGTGGCGCAATGTCGGCTCACTGCAACCTCCGCCTCCCGGGTTCAAGTGATTCTCCTGCCTCAGCCTCCCAAGTAGCTGAGACTACAGGTGTGTGTCATCATGCCTGGCTAATTTTTGTATTTTTAGTAGAGACAGGGTTTCACTATGTCGGCCAGGCTGGTCTCAAACTCCCGACCTTGTGATCTGCCCGCCTCAGCCTCCCAAAATGCTGAGTGGCATGAGCCACCGTGCCTGGCCTCTCTCTATTTTAGAAGGAGTCTCGCTCTGTTGCCCAGGCTGGAGTGCAGTGGTGTGATCTTGGTTCACTGCAACTCCTGCTTTCTGGGTTCAAGTGATTCCTGTGCCTCAGCCTCTTCTGAGTAGCTGGGATTACAGGCTCACACCACCATACTTAGCTAATATTTTTTTGTAGTTTTGGTAGAGACAGGGTTTTACCACGTTGGCCAGGCTAGTCTCAAACTCCCAGCCTCAAGTGATTGACCTGTCTTGGCCTCTAGAAGTGCTGGGATTACAGGCATGAGCCACCATGCCCAGCCACATGTGACTATTTAAAAAGCACAGGCAGCCTGGCACAGTGGCTCATGCCTGTAATCCCAGCACTTTGGCAGCCTACAAGGGGCGGGTGGTGGGGTGGTGGTGGATCACCTGAGGTCAGCAGTTTGAAACCAGCCTGGCCAACATGGTGAAACCTCGTACCTACTAAAAATACAAAAATTAGCCTGGTGTAGTGGTGGGCACCTGTAGTTCCAGCTATTTGGGAGAAGGAGGCAGAAGAACTGCTTGAACCCGGGAGGCAGAGATTGCAGTGAGTCAAGATCGTGCCTCTGCACTCCAGCCTGGGTGACGGAGCAAGACTCCTCAGGAAAACAAAAACACATAAAATGAAAATAAAAATAAAGAGCACAGGCTAGAATGTTCTTGGCTCGGAACTCTGCATTGTTCCTTCTTATCTTCAGGTCTGATCTCAAACATCACTTCCTCATATAAACTTTCTCTCACCATCTCCTGACCTAATATACTAACTCCCCTCCCACAGTTTTTCATATCACCCTGTTTATTTCCTTCATAGCACTTAAACAAGATTTATAGCCTGGAAAGGTCATTTACTTGCTTACTGTTTCCTGTGTCATAATGTAAGCTGCGTAAGAACAGGAATCTTTTCTGTCTCATTCATATTTATAGCCTCACCTCCAAAATGATGTCTGGCACATAGGAGGCACGTAACAGATATTTGTTGTATAAATCCTTCTTTCCTGAACACCTAGCACATTGGCTGGTGCATAACAAGAAACTGGTAAAAGTTGAACAGAGCCCAACCAGCCCAGTCCCTTGATCTAAAGACAAGTAAGGTCGTGTTTAGAAGGTTAAGAACCTTATCCATAGCTTTACTGCAAGCTAGCAGTTTCCATTATGGTAATCCTTTTCAAACCCAATGTGCATACAAATCACCTAGGAATTCACCTTGAGATTTTGTTAAAATGTACATTCTGATTCGGTCGGTCAGGGTCAGGACCTGCAATTTTGCATTTTTTTTTTCTTTTTCTTTTTTTGGAGACAAAGTCTTATTCTGTTACCTAGGCTGAAGTACAGTGGTGCAATTTTGGCTCACTGCAACCTCCACCTCACAGGTTCAAGTGATTCTCCTGCCTCAGTGTCCTGAGTAGCTGGGATTACAGGTGCACACCACCATGTCCGGCTACTTTTTGTATTTTTAGTAGAGACAAGATTTCACCATGTTGGCCAGGCTGGTCTCGAACTCCCAACCTCAGGTCATCTGCCCACCTCAGCCTCCCAGAGTGCTGGGATTACAGGCGTGAGTCAGTGTGCTTTTGTATTTCTAA
Source organism: Alouatta palliata (assembly GCA_004027835.1). Taxonomy (NCBI): domain Eukaryota; kingdom Metazoa; phylum Chordata; class Mammalia; order Primates; family Atelidae; genus Alouatta; species Alouatta palliata. Next base: position 33,322 of record PVKV010020605.1, on the reverse strand, counting down.
CAAACTTTCACAGTGATGCGGCAGCTGACGCTAGGTAGAAGACAGCTTGAGTTGCAAAGCTCTATGTCGAGTCACCCAGGAATTTAACATAATAACAAAAGATGTTTTATACCTCCATTATGCTTTCAGCCTATACCAACTCTTGGCAAAAACAAAATGCATAATATTGCTATCCTTTGGGTAAGCCTCAAATACAGTTGATTTTCATTGTTCTTGGTAGTTCTGCTCTATAAAGTAGCCATGAATGCTGAATTAGTTAATACCTAATTTGTTCCCAGAGGAAATACAGGGCTAGGTTCCTGTGAGCCTCTTGTCACATTTTCATCAACTGATCAACATAGAGCCTTGCTTTATATGTGTTTCTGTTTAAAGACACCTTATATAACACATATTGTTGATTCATTAGCACTGAACTCATGGCTAACAGCACTATAATTCATGCATCAATGAAGCTTATGTAACACATGTATTTCTCCCATAAGGCATATCATAGCCTACTTGCACTAAAGGACACCAGACAGCACTCCAGCACTGATGCTTGGGGACCATTTCAAAGAGCGAAATCACTAAGAAAAAGCATGAAGATGTAAAAAGCATGACAGTGGGTATACTGTGAAAATGACATGGCTTACGGTATGAGAGCTGAAACAAGAAGGCAGAGCATCTCCTTGTTCAACCTCACCTGGGAACTGCACATCAGGTGGCTCAGATGTCTCACCACTCTGTGCATGTCTGTAAATGATCCTGAAAGTGCTGCGACTTTACTGGTAACTTTTTGAGGTTATCAATACATTTTAGTAAATAAGCAAATTCTCAGATATGAATAAAGATCAACTATATTTCCTGGCAATATCAAGGGCTGCCCATATCTCACTTTGCGGTCCATGTTATCCTTCTTCATACTTTTTTGATTAACCAGGGCTGCTGCTAGCCCATAGCATGCCCCTGTGTAAATGAAATTCCTCTGTGTAGATCAGACCCATATCAGAATGCACTGCTTGAGTAGTGGGGGATAAGCCAGACCTTAGCTAGGATCCACTTTCTCAATCAGATACCCTTGCACAGGCACAGCCAGCTCCAAATATATGACCAGCCTTATTGATCATATCCCTTTTTGGCTCTTTTTATTTTTTGTCTTCTTTTCTCTCTCATTTTTTTTTTTTTTGAGATGGGATCTCTCTGTCACCCAGGTAGTGGTACGATCTTGACTCACTGCAAACTTCACATCCTGGGCTCAAGTGATTCTCCTGCCTCATCCTCCCAAGTAGCTGGGACTACAGGCCCAAGCTGCCACACCTGGCTAATGTTTGTACTTTTTGTAGAGACAGGGTTTTACCATGTTGCCCAGGTTGGCCTTGAACTCCTGAGGTCAAGTGATCAGACTGCCTCGGCCTCCCAAAGTGCTGGGATTACAGGCATGAGTCACCACACCTGGCTGGCCTTTTCTTTAAAGCTTTTCAGCTGTAACATCTGAGTCTTTTAAATCTCTCCTTATATGGGGGAGTTGGGCCAGAGATAGAGACTCAGAATAAGATCACAGTTAGAGTATGAGAAATAGTGGTGTCCTGAGATGGACAGCCTGAGAGGAATGAGGAAGGGGCAGAGAGCGGCCTGGCTGTCTGCCCAGTGCGGTGGCTCTGACCTGAAGCTGATAGGCCAGGTCAGCCTGTGCTCGGCGGGTGTTGACTTCGATGTCATAGGCGGCCTTCTTCAGCTCGTAATCTCTCTGTGCCTTGGCCATCTCGATCTCACTCAGGTACTGAGCAGACACCTTTTCCTGCTTGGCTTTAGCTTCCTGTGGAAGCAGAGATCGGGTAGGAAATGTCAGGGCAGGGAGAGAAAGGCCACGGTGAGAGCCACTTCCCACCAGGGTTCTCGGTCTGCCTCATGTATTTTCCCTGCTCACCCAGCACCCCTGCTCCTACTCAGTCGTGCCACTTCTAACCCCTTTCCCATCAAGCAACCCCCATCTCTCTCACTCGGATCCCAGCATCTCTCTTGGCCTCTGCTTCTCCAATCCGTGCATCTTTTTGGACTTGAGCTGTTCGAGCCTTCCCCAAAGAGTGTAAATAGTCCTGTGGGAGAGATGTAGAAATTAGTCCTTCGGAGGGCTTAAGAGATGGGAGCAAGGAAGCAGGGAAGGATCGATTACCTAGTTTTACCTGGTCATCGTGAATGTCCTTCAGAGTGTAGCTAACCACGCTGATGCCCATGTTGACCAGGTCTGAGGAGGCCACTTTGAAAACCTGCTCTGAGAATTTCTGTCTGTCCTTATAGATCTCCTGTAATAACAGGATGGTGGGGAGAGGGGATGTAAGCTCTTTTTTTTTTTTTTTTTTTTTGGCTTACTGCAACCCGTACCTCCTGGGTTCAAATGATTCTCCTGCCTCAACCTTCCAAGTATCTGGGATTACAGGTGCCTACCACCATGCCTGGCTAATTTTTGTACTTTTAGTAGAGATGGGGTTCCATCATGTTGGCCAGGCTAGTCTCGAACTCCTGACCTCAAGTGATCCGCCCACCCTGCCCTCCCAAAGTGCTGGGATTACAGACGGGAACCACCCTGCCCGGCTGAGATGGAAGCTCTTGGATCCACCGTCTCTCACAGGCTAGTGTGGTCCTTGGGCCCCCCTCATATTGGCATCTTTCCAGATCGTTCCCTGCTCCCAGGCCAACCTCCACAGTCATGTGGGCCATGATGGCTCTCTGGTGGCCCTCTAATGTCTCCAGGGCAATGTGGGCAATCTCAGCCTCCGTTTTCCCCAGGAACATCTGACAGGCGGCTGCCAACATCTCCTTGTTCTGCCCCTGGATTTTTACCTGCAGCCAGAGTAGGGATAGGAAAGGTGTGGTGGGGGTCTCATGAAGTCAGAGAAGAAGAAGAGAGAGAAGGGGGAGCCCGCTAAGAAATGCTTCTTCCATTTCAGGGAAAGAAAGGAGGAGGAGCCAGGTGCCTTGGGGGTGCCTGAAGAAGATGAGACTAGCAGAGAAATTTCTCTGCAGACAAGGATTGCAAAGGTTGTGGCCGGAACATGTCTTAATGTCTGGGAAAGAGGGTGATGGGGAAGTGGACTTTGGGGAAAAGGCTCTGAAAGCCTCACCTGGGCAATGCCAGTGACTGAGATGGGGACCCCATGGCGAGTGTAAACCTTTTCACTCTTGACATTGAGGGTCAGTGTGTTGAGAGAGATCCTAAGGGAGAAAGAAGGGGCAGACAGTAAGAAAAGGAGGAAAAAGAGAAAACGGAGGTTCCCCTTCCCTAGTTCCCTTCTTGCCTACCTCTGGATCTGCTGGATGCAGGGCAGGACAAAGACACGTCCTCCAGCCACCATGACAGGGGGGCTTCGGCAGAACCCTGCAAGGTGAGGGGCAGTGAACAACTGTGGCAGAGCTTGAATGTGGAAGACTGAGGATCTGCGGGGGTGAGGGGACAGCCACCCACAAGAGAGAATGTGGGAGCTGGAGGGGAAGCAGTCTGGGCCTTGAAATGGTGGGGATCAAACTGGGCAGTTCGTGGCCATCAAGGGGCGTAAGTTTGGCGCTGGGAAGCTGGTAGGGAGAGAGAAGGGGCAGAGGCCAGACTCACAGAGGTTCTGGAGCCACTGGCTGGGAAGGGTACAGTACTTACCGGAGACCACCATGGCCTCATTTGGGCCACAGGTGAAAAACATGGTTTAGGCTGGAGCTGGAGGAGGGAGGGAAAGCTTTTGCGAATGGGGAAGGGGTGCTGTGGCGTCAAGAGGGGCCCATCCTTTACCTTCCCCATCAGGCCCTCCCAGTCTGCATCCGCCACAGCCCGTCCCTTCCGCACCCATGGGTCCGCTAAGGCTTTTCCCTGCGAAATCCTTAAGATCCCTGTTCCCCGCCTGTTTACGGTCCCTCCCTTCCCGTCGCCGCTCTCCCGCCTCGGAGCCGACGGTTTCCCCTTTGATAAAGGTCCCCCGCGCCCAGAGGCCTGCAGCCCTTTCCCCTCCCTCCCTGCTTCTCCGCAGCCCCAGGCTTCCCTCCCCGACTCACCTTCCCGGACGCGGGCGGCGGCGGCCGGGCTGGGGTCTGGGGAAGGGCGGGGACGCGCAGGGACCTGGGAGCCGAGCAGGGGCCGCTCGCCGACCAGCTTTCCTGGGAGCTGGGCCTGCTCCCGCGTTCCCCACCCTGCCGCACCCTGTTGCTGCGGCAGACGCGACCCCGCCCCCCGCAGCGGACTAAGCACCCCCACCTCGCCCGCCACGCCTCGACCCCGCGCGCTCGTCCCGCCCCTTTCCCGGCAGGCCCCGCTCGGGTCCGCAGCCCGGGGCCTGGTTAGCTCGCGGAGGGCCACGGCCCTGTCGCCCCAACCACCGCCCTTCCTGAGCCGGGAGCCCCGCCCAGGCCGCTCCACGCTCCGCCCCAGGCGCGGGACTTGACCTCCGCGGGCCGGGCACCCTGGCGTAAGGGTGATTGCCACATTTCGGATTCGCCGCGGGGCAACTACCTGGGAAAACCGCAAACTAGGCAATGAACGACTGCATCCGGCAACCGGATGCTGGGTTCTGTGACTCCAGTTAAAGAGGCTCCCGGGCCCAGGGAGGAGCGCTGGCTGGGGACTCGGCCACTGCGCCTCCCGCCGGTCCTCGGCATCTGAAGGCGGGGAGGAGTGGGGAGTCGGCGCTTACAAAGACACACTTAAGACTGCAGACAGTAAATCAAGTTTATTTGTTCACAGAACATACTGGGCGATCTCGACAGTCGCCCCGTGACAGCCCACCAACCCCCAGCCCTCTACCCCGCAGCCGCCCTCTAAGGGCGACTTCGAGAAGATCGAAGGCCACGGATCTCCTTCCCAACGGTCCGCCAAAGTCTCACACAGTAGACAGACGGAGAGGCTGGAGGACGCAGTGTCACCTCCTAAACCTACGACCCACCACCAGACTTGACCCCAGACACGACGTCCTCCCCCACCCGAGTCCTCCCCATTTCTTCTGCTCTGCCGCAGTTCCAGGTGTCCTGCCTCCACCAGTCCCACAAAGCTCAATAAATACCAAGAGACCTGCGTTTACAGCAGGGGGAACATCTCACACCCTTGCATAAGTTAAAATAAATATTACGTACACCCCTCCATCACCTAGGAGGACGTACATAAATACATATAAATATTAATTAGGAGCAATAAGAAATAAATTAACGACGCTGTCCTTCCCACCCGGCCTAGCCCCAGCGTGGCTCTGCCTGGGTCTCTGTGCGCCTCGCTTCCGCCTCAAGCACCTGCTGGCGTCTCCGCTGTAGTGTTCTGAGTTCGAGTTGCCTCGGAAGTCCCAGTTTGGGATACGCTCTCTCGCACCAGGTACGCCTGGTGTTTCTTTGTGGTTTTTCAGATTATTTTTTGGAAGTGTGGAGTCACAGTTAGAAGGCTGCCGGATGTTGCTGGAGGAAAGTGCTGAGGTCCAGAGCGTAGTCCGAGGGCTCCGAAGTGAGATTAAAGGGCTCGAGGATCGGGGGCGCAGGGGTGGGCGCCGGAGATGCGGCGCTGGGGGCGTCCTCCGGAGGCAGGGGCGCCGGCACACCCTCTTCAGCCATCAGGATCTGGCAGAAGACGATGGTGAGCAGCAGAAAGAGAAGCCTTTTGGCTGGGTTCGGTTCCTCGACTGGCAGCTGGCGCCGGACCTAAAGGGAGACAAAAAAGGAGACAGCTCAGATCAGGTTTCTGGAGTCCGGTCGTTCCCCAGTGACTCCAGGGCAGAGCGCCCTGCGAATACCCACTCCGGCGATACTCACCACTCGAGGATAGAGAACCCTGCGGCTGCGCTTTCGGTGCCCGCGAGAGGCGCTGGGGCGCGCTGCGGGGACCGCTGAGGGCTCCGGGAGAGGGTCGAAGGTGAAGATCTCAGGACCGGAGCCCCGCCGGGGTCCCTGGTTGGTGGAGGGGACCGGGGTCGGAACCTGCAGGACGGTCATAGTGGGGTGGGAGCTGCGAGAGTGACACATGGTGCGCTGAGCGGAGTGTAAAGCCAAGTGTGGGCCGGCGGCGGCTGATGTTATTATGTGCTCCTGGAAATTGGGCGGGTCCTTCTAACTCCTCCTTTCGCAGCTGGGGAGCGGTTGGCTTCTGCAGGGCTGGAAATTCCGACAATTAAAGAGTGGGTGGAGACTTGGCGTGTGCAATCCTAGGCGCCCAACAGCACGTTTTGAGTGTGTGAGTCGTGAGTGGGGGTGAGTGAGATCCCGGGCTGTCGGCACATGTCCGGGCATGTGGCAGCTGGAGAGGGGCCCACGGCAGCCTAGGAGATGGTTCAGCCACAGGATCCCTCACAGGCCCCAGCCCTGGAGAGGCAAGAGGGCTTTTTATTGGCGATCGGGCCATCCTGCTACAATACTGACCCAGTTACACGCGCATTCACGCACTCGTAGGTGTCCATAGAAAATACACTCCCCAAGAAGGAAGTCGTTACATAAGTAGTCAAGATTAAGAGAAAAATGAACGCACTAGCACACACAGACACAACCCTGCCTGCCTGAGGACACATGAAGACACACACCGTGTAGCCATAAAAAAGGACAAAATTACGTGCTTTGCAGCAACATGATGCAGCTGGAGGCCATTATTCTAAGTGGATTAATCCAGGAACAGAAAACCAAATACCAAACATTTTCACTTGTAAGTGGGAACTAAATATTGGGAACTCAAGGACATAAAGAAGGCAACGATAGCAATGGGGACTACTAGAAGGACAGAGGGAGTGAGGCAAAAGTAAAAACTATAGGGTACTGGCCTGGCGCAGCGGCTCACGCCTGTAATCCCAGCACTTTGGGAGGCTAAGGTGGGCGGATCACAAGGTCAGGAGACCAAGATCATCCTGGCCAACATGGTGAAACCCGGTCTCTACTAAAAATACAACAATTAGCTGGGCGTGGTGATGCGTGCCTGTAATCCCAGCTGCTTGGGAGGCCGAGGCAGGAGAATTGCTTGAACCTGGGAGGCAGAGGTTGCAGTGAGCCAAGATCACACCATTGCACTCCAGCCTGGTGACAGAGGGAGACTCTGTCTCAAAAAATAAAAACAAGAAAACAACAAAATTATTGGGTACTATGCTCAGTGCCTGGGTGACAGGATCATTAGTACCCCAAACCTAATGCAGTAAACCTAGGTAACAAACTTGCACATGTACCCCAGAATCTAAAATAAAAATTAGAGGGGGATGGAAGAATGGATGGATTTAAAAAAATACATATTGGCAAGGCGTGGTGGCTCTCGCCTGTAGTCCGCTTGGGAGGCCAAGGTGGGAGGATCACTTGAGCTCAGGAGCCTGCAATATAGTGAGACCTTGTCTCTATAAAATAATAATAACAATAATAACAATAATAATACACAATGAAATATTATTCAGCCATAAAAAAAGAATGAAATCTGGCCAGGCATGGTGGCTCATGCCAGTAATTCCAGCACTTTGGGAAGCCAAGGTGGGTGGATCACGAGATCAGCCTAAGATGGCGAAACCCCATCTCTACTAAAAATACAAAAGTTAGCTGGGCATGGTGGCACGTAACTGTAATCCCAGCTACTCGGGAGGCTGAGGCATGAGAATTGCTTGAACCCGGGAGGCAGAGGTTGCAGTGAACCGAGATGGTGCCATTGCACTCCAGCCTGGGCAACAAGAGTGAAACTCCATCTCAAAAAAAAAAAAAAAAAAAAAAAATGAAATCCTGGAAAAAAAATAAAAAGAAAACACATACACATGCACATACCAACACACATGTACACAGCAAAGGTGCAAAGACTGTATAGGGACAGTTCAGCAAAACTATTCTCTTAGGCATGTGCAGAAATATTCACATAAAGGCTGGTGCAAAGGGCCACAAATACAAAGGTAATAGGTCAGCACCCACCCAGATTTGTCCCTTGCTGTGAGTCAAGCGACCAAATTTATGGGAAGAACATTCTAAATTGTGAGACATTATACAAATGTTACAGTAATGGTAATTACTCAACTTAAAGCAGATGGACACATTTCTGTAACTTCCTTACAGACAGCTGCTCATGGACACAGAATTTAACTTTTTTTTTTTTGAGACAGGGTCTGGCTTTGTTGCCCAGGGTGGAGTGCAGTGGCATGATCTTAGCTTACTGCAACCTACGCCACCTGGGCTCAAGCCATCCTTTCACTTCAGCCTTCTAGTATCTGGGACTACAGGTATGCACCACCATGCCTGGCCTTTTTTTTTTTGTTGTTGTATTTTTTGTAGAGCCAGGGTTTCGCCATGTTGCCCAGGCTGGTCTTGATCTCCTGAGCTCAAGCAATCTCCCTGCCTCAGCCTCCTAAAGTGCTGGGATTACAGGTGTGAGCCACTGCGCAGAATTTAACATTTTTTGAGCATTCGCCTGTTTCAGGGGCCCTCTGTTGAGGGTACTGCTGTTGAGAGTCCTGAGGCTAGTTTCAGCGTAAGTGTTGTGCCACGCAGCTGCCTGAGGAAAGCCAGATAAAGCTGACACGGGGACCATGACCAGGAGAGCTCTCTGTCTCTCTATCGCTCTATCTCTCTATCGCTCTCTCGCTCTCTTTTTTCGTTACATTGAGTTTCTGCCTGAAGGAAAGGTAAGCTTTCTTAAAGATCCTAAGAAAGGCCAGGAACAGTGGCTCACACCTGTAATCCCAACACTTGGGGAGGCCGAGGTGGGTGGATCATTTGAGGTCAGGAGTTTGAGACCAGCCTGGCCAACATGGTGAAACCCTGTCTCTACCAAAAATGCAAAAATTAGCCAAGTGTGGTGGCACATGTCTGTAATCCTAGCTACTTGGGAGGCTGAGGCAGGAGAATCACTTGAACCCAGGACATGGAGGTTGCAGCTAGCCCAGATCTCGCCACTGCACTTCAGCCTGGGTGATAGAGTAAGACCCTGTCTCAAAAAAAGTCCTAAGACTAAGTGTTAAGAGGACCCAAAAGAGCTAGTGTTCACATCCATCCAATCAACTAGGGGAGGCTTCATGGAAGAGTGGCATTGGAGGTGACCTTGAACAGTGAGTGGGATATGACAAATTCAGATGTGGAGGATGACTGTAAGAATGGAATTAGCAAAGGCCTTGAGCTGGAAAAGTACAGGATGTGTTTGGGGAATCACAAGAAAAACAATCTCAGAGTAAGTTTCCTGTAAGGGAGTAGTGGGAAGTAATAATGGCTGGAAAGGAGTTGGGCAGAGTGGGTAGAGCAGAGCTGCCAGGTCAGGAGCCTGGGTTTCACTCTAGACTGCAGAACTTGTGGGTTTCTGGATGAGATAAAAGGAGGAAAATTCAAGCAGGGAACTGATTGGAATGAGTAGTAATGCTCTGGATGGGGAGAGACTGAGGCAGGAGATAAGAGGCTCTTGGCAGGGCTTAGGTAGATGATAACAAGAGCCTGAGAAGGTGGCCTTAAGAGACATTCCTAGCATAAGATCATCAGAATTGGGCGATGAGATGTATATCATAAGGGGAAGGGAGCATGCGGGTGGAGGGTTGCCGACAGCAAGAAGATCTGAGATGACTCCAGAGATTGGAAATACCATCTGGCTCAGATCTTTCTACCATGATTTTAAGCCTCAGGCACAAAGTGAATACACATAAGACCTCTTCCATTGAAGGCCGTGTCATACACGTCTTTGTGTCCTCCTGAGAACCCAGCGTGGTACCTTGTAGGCAGTACTTGCTTAATAATCTTGTTAAATGCCAGATGAAATGTGGAACTGTAAGTGCATGTAGTATTCCCACACTGGCTGGGTCACACCAAGCTTCTGAGATGTGGCTACCCTCCTCCAAATCACTCATACAAATGTACAACATCTTTAGAAAAGCTGGGACAAGGCTGGGAGCAGTGGCTCATGCCTGTAATCCCAGCACTTTGGGAGGCTGAGGTGGGTAGATCACGAGGTCAGGAGTTCGAGACCAGCCTGGCTAATATGGTGAAACCCCGTCTCTACTAAAAATACAAAAATTAGCTGGACATAGTGCTGCATGCCTTTAATCCCAGTTATTCAGGAGGCTGAGGCAGGAGAATCGCTTGAACCCTGGAGGTGGAGGTTGCAGGGAGCCAAGATTGTGCCATTGTACTCCAGTCTGGGCAGAAAGACAAGACTCTGTCTCAAAAAAAAAAAAAAAAAGAAAGAAAGAAAGAAAGAAAAAGAAAAGAAAAGCTGGGACAATTCTTACACAGACACCAAACAGGAAACACTTATCCCGCCTCCCACTTAGGGAATACTTAAGGGCATCTTTCAACCAAAAACATGTAGAAACACAAATAAGAGCACAGGCCACAACTGGCTAGAAATAGATACACTCTTGCTGTGTGTACAATTCCTAGGCCTACAAGTCACTTTATTTTATACTCACTACTCTTATCTAAACACATAAGATCCCTTCCGCATGCATTACACACCTTTTCCTGGCCGGCATAAAACACGCCTCCTCTGTAAACAAAGGCGCATTGCTTTCCCATGCCTGCCTTCACACCTGCCATCATTCTTCCACTTACACCCAAGCGCATGGAGCTCCTCACCCCCAACATCCTTATTCCAAGGCAACTCACACACTACACAATGACCAGCATAAACCCATGACTACTTACACATATGGGGAGACCCTCACACTCACATAGACGTAAACTGGGAGTAGGGGGAGATAGTGATGATGGAAGAAAACCAGTGGGTGGGAGAGAGAGGCACCTAAGGTCAGGAATGCATTACTTGTTTATGACGGAAAATTTCTCTAGGGCATTAGGCAGAGGAGGGGAAATGAAGGGGATGTCAGGATCTTGTTTTGCCACTACCTCCCACATCTGGAATCTGGGCCTCCAGCTGGGTCTAGTTATCTTTACTGTCCTCCCGGCACAGTGAGACCTTTCTTAGTGGCAAGACCAGAATGGGACAAAGAAAAGACCCGGGAACCCGGACTGCTCACCATTCCTTCCCAACCTATCCCATCCCCATGCCTGCTACACTCAGAGCCCTAGGGCTCTGCTCCTGCCCCTTCCTGCCACACAGGAAGCTAGGGAAAGGTTGGGAGTGAATCATTAAGCCAATAAAGGGGGTGGGGGGTGCAAGCTGGGGAATGAGTTAAGGCCAGAAAGCGCCGGGGGGCTGAGACAAGCAGCTGGACTGGTTCCCACTGCCCGGATCCTGGAGAAACAGGTCCTTAGCCTGTTCCATCTCCTCATTTCCTTTCCATCTTCCCCAAGATCACTATGTTCCTTCATTTCCCTGGTTTGACCTGTTATCTTGATCCACCACCACCGTTGACCCCTCCTTCTCAGCCCTTCGTTTTTCTTCATAACACATATCACATCGGGGAACCATTTTATGTATTTGCTTTCATTTTTTATTTATTTTTATTTTTTGAGTGGGAGTTTTGCTCTTGTTGCCCAAGCTGGAGTGTAATGGCCTGATCTCAGCTCACTGCAACCTCTGCTTCCTGGGTTCGAGTGATTCTCCTGCCTCAGCCTCCAGAGTGGCTGGTATTACAGGTGTGTGCCACCACGTCCGGCTAATATTTTTTGTATTATTAGTAGAGACGGGGTTTTACCATGTTGGCCAGGTTGGTCTTGAACTCCCGACTTCAGGTGATCCACCCGCGTCGGCCTCCCAAAGTGCTGGGATTACAGGCATGGGCCACCGCATCCGGCCCATATTTGTTTTTTGCTGTTTGTCCCACCTACTAGAATCTCATGAGTGTACAGGTCCACATCTGACCTTTTTCTCATTAGATCTCTGTAGTATCTCCACTACTCGGCTGTCACCTAGTAGGAGCTTTATCAATATTCTTAAATCCATCTCCTCTGAGGAGCTAAACCTCATCTCCAGAGAGCTCTGTTTATCCAGCCATGTTCCTTTAGAGGCCCTCATGTTTTCTCTTCCAAGAGGAGGCTAGGGGTACTCAGGTGTGGCTCAGGTGACCTGCCGCTGAATCAGGAAAAATTGTGGTCCGCGCCCTTTACAATCCCTGACATAGGAGTGAGTCAGGCCTGCTGCCCCACCTGGGTACTGCTGCACTGCTGACCACAGGCCCAGAATGGGGAATGGCAGGAATGGGCACTGGCAGAGGCAGAATGGGCAGGGGAAAGGGAGGCAGACATTTGAAATGGGAGTGTCTGAGAAAGGAGAATAGGGTGGAGGGACAGCGCCAGGGTCCTGGGGTCAGGGAATGACAAGTGAAAGCTTCAACTGCTCCTGGTATTCAGTAGATCCTCAATAACTATTTGTCGACTTGAGACGGGTTTGAGATAGAAAGGGAAAAAGGAATAGCAAAAAAGACATATTGTAATCTAGTGGCGTTAAAGGAAATTGGGTTTAAGTACCAGCTCTGCTACTTATTAACTAGGAAATATTGGGCCAGTTACTTAAGGTTACTGAAAATCTGTTTCCTCAATTGATAAATGGGCAAATTGACCTCTAGGTAACTGCAAAGACTAAGACCATAAATATACTCCTGCGGGGCACATAGTAGGTGCCTCTTGCATGCAGCGAGGGCATTATTATAATTATGAGAAGAGGGGCTGCTTTGGAGTCGGGATGTGCGGCAGTGAGCCATCCCAGGAGTAGGGGACTGGAATGAGAAAATAATCTCCAAGTGCTAACATCTCCAGGAGGTACAAGTTCTCTTTCTCTTTTTACTCCACCTTCCCTCCCTCTGCATCTCCGGCAGGTTTTGTGGCTCTTCATTTTCTCCAGAGAAGCGAAGACTTCTGCATTCCTAGCTCCTGTTCAACTAATGCGAGTGATTCTATTTTTCATGTATGGTATTTATTTATTTTCTGAGACAAGGTGTCACTCTGTCTCCCAGGCTGAGTGCAGTGGCATGAACATGGCTCATTGTAACCTCAACCTCCTGGTCTCAAGTGATCCTCCCACCTCAGCCTCTTGAGTGGCTGAGACTCCAGACACGTGCCACCGTGCCCAGCTAATTTTTATTTATTTTTGTAGAGATAGGGTATTGCCGTGTTGCCCAGGCCGGTCTCAAAATCCTGGGCTCAAGTGATCCTCTTGCCTCAGCCTCCCAAAGTGTTGGGATTATAGGTGTGAGCCACAGAGCCTGGCCTTTATTTCTTTTTTTTGAGATGGAGTCTTGTTCTGTCACCCAGGCTGGAGTGCAGTGGCACTATCTCGGCTCACTGCAACACCTCTGCCTCCCCAGTTCAAGCGATTCTCTTGCCTTAGCCACCCAAGTAGCCGTGACTACAGTCACATGCCACCACACCCGGCTAATTTTTTGTAGTTTTAATAGAGACGGGGTTTCATCGTGTTAGCCAGGATGGTCTCAATCTCTTGACCTCGTGATCTGCCCACCTCGGCCCCCCAAAGTACTGGGATTACAGGCGTGAGCCACCACACCTGGCTGCCTGGCTTTTATTTATTTAAAAAATTTAGGCTGGGTGCGGTGGCTCACGCCTGAAATCCCAGAGCTTTGTGAGGCCAAGGCGGGCGGATCATGAGGTCAAGAGATTGAGACCATCCTGGACAACACGGTGAAACCCTGTCTCTACTAAAAATTCAAAAATTAGCCAGGCATGATGGCGTGGGCCTGTAATCCCAGCTACTCAAGAGGCTGAGGCAAAAGAATCGTTTGAACCCGGGAGGTGGAGGTTGCAGTGAGCCGAGATTGCGCCGCTGCACTCTAGTCTGGTGACAGAGGGAGACTCTGTCTCAAAAAAAAAAAGTTTAGTTTGACCATGTACGGTGGCTCACGCCTGTAATCCCAGCACTTTGGAAGGCTGAGGCGGGCAGATCACAAGGTCAGGAATTGACCAGCTTGACCAACATGGTGAAACCCTGTCTCTATTAAAAATACAAAAATTAGCTGGGCGTGGTAGCATGTGCCTGTAATCCCAGCTGCTCAGGAGGCTGAAGCAGGAGAATCACTTGAACCGGGAGGCAGAGGTTGCGGTGAGCCAAGATCGTGGCACTGTGCCTGTAGTCCCAGCTACTCGGGAGGCTGAGGCAGGAGAATTGCTTGAACCCAGGAGGCGGAGGTTGCGGTGAGCCGAGATTGCGCCATTGCACTCCAGCCTGGGTAACAAGAGCGAAACTCCGTCTCAAAAAAAAAAAAAGTTGTTCTCTTTTGGGGTTTTTTTTTGGTTTGTTTTGAGACGGAGTCTCACTCTTTCGCCGAGGCTGGAGTGCCATGGCACGATCTTGGCTCACTGCCACCTTTGCCTCCCAGGTTGAAGCGATTCTCCTGCCCTAGCCTCTCTAGTAGTTGGGATTACAGGCACCCACCACCATGCCCAGCTAATTTTTGTATTTTTAGTAGAGATGGAATTTCACTATGTTGGCCAGGCTGGTCTCAGACTCCTGACCTCAGGTGATCCACCCGCCTCAGCCTCCCAAAGTGCTGGGATTACAGGCGTGAGCCACCACGCCCAGCCAAAAAAAATTGTTTTTACTCACCCCTATACTGACAAGGAACAGGCGATTTTAAACACCCTTCCCACCTACATTTTAGCTGGAACAATTCTCCAGAGGCATGGCAGTAGAGCAGGGTGGTGAGTTCTAGGCAGCAAGTTAATAAATGACCCGTAAAGATGGTCGTCTAGGCTCTAGGAGACCCAAGATCAGGCCCTAGCAGTTCCTCTGACGCAAAACCATGGCAAGAGTGCCAAGAGTGCCAAGGCAGGGTCACAAAAGTGGCACAATGACCCTGCCCTGGGATGCAGCTCAGCCTGGCCCAGCCTAACTCAGCCTGGTTACCCCGGAGGCTGCTACCAGCTGGGCTGGGTGCTGGGAAAGGGCCCAGCATTCCTGTCCTCCTGCCAAAGCTGGCTTCCTAGGACCCCAGTGTTGTGGCTCCTCCTTCGACTCAGTTTCCTTCCCACCAGATTATAAGTCCACCAGAGCAGGCCTTTAGCTATGTTGTTTACTGCTCTATTTTCAGTGCCTAGAACTGTGCCTCTCAATCAATACAGGCTGCTGAAAAGGCTGGAAGTACAGGATCGTTGAGGTCATTGCTGTTACAGTGTCGTTCCCATGGGAAGCAGCCTGCATCACTCTGCAGGCCGCTCCAGTGTCAGCCATCGGAGAATTTGATTGAAATTTAAGCCAAAACATAATCATAGGGGAAAAACACACAATGAGGTATTTCCCCTTTTGTGTGGCCTTTTCAGACACCCTGTATTTACTGGGTGAATTGATCTACAAAGTGAAGGTCATAAATTAAAGGCTCTCATGTTTCTTCTCTGAAACCTCATGATTCAGCAGCATCTCCCATGTGTGCTCAAAAGTGGGACGTGCCTCCTGCCTCCCCTCCAAAGCAACTGCCATAGGCTCTTTTCCTCCAAGGTTGGGAGGGACAGTTCATTCCCCGAGCGGCCTCTCCAGGGGCGGAGGCGGGTGCTGGGGCTGGCCTGCCTGCAGCTCCCTGGCCCTACCCAGTGGGGATTGCGTGTCAGGACTGGGGCTTGGTGGGCTGCCAAGGGGTGAGCCCTGAGGCAGTTTTCTGGGAAGGATAGATGCCATGTGTGACTCAGAACCAAGTTAGGGAAAAAACAAGCTCACTCAATCGCTAGCACCCTCTGCCTGGCCTGGCTTTGACCATGAGCTCATGAAAGAGGAAGCTGGGCCAGGCAGACGGTAGCTCTGCTTTCCCTCATGTTTTCTCCCCACACCTCATGGATTCCCTAGAGTGTCTGGGCTTCAGGCCACCGTCATCCTAGCTCCTGCGCCCTGGCTCTTTTATGACACTTTCCCTTCCCAGACACTTGGTCATTTCTTCCCCCAGGTTGGGAATCCCACCCGCCACAGAAGGAGAATTGCACACACGGGGAGGTTGCAAGTGGCACCGTGTCCCTTGGCCCTGCTGAGCCCTCCACTGTTGGGCACGACCATTTGGGTGTGCGCCTGTGGCTGCTGTGTCTCTGACACAGACCAGCTGGTGCTGACCCTGGGAGCCTGAATTAACAGGTTTCTTGAGAGCTGAGATTCCCTGGTTCAGGAAGGAAAAAAGCGGAAAATGGGACAGTGATGGGCCACAAAGAATCTTCCCAACTCTTGTCCCTCCAGTTCACGTTCTATGCTCCCCAGGGCTTTCTTTTTTTATTTATTTTTTAACACAGGGTTTCACCATGTTGGTCAGGCTGGTCTTGAACTCCCGACCTTAGGTGATCTGCCCGCTTCGGCCTCCCAGAGTGCTGGGATTACAGGCGTGAGCCACCGCGCCCGGCCCCCAGGGCTTTCTTGTTCAAAGATAGACTTGACCATGTCCATGCCTGCTTTAGTAACTTCAGTGGCTCCAAACTCTCTCCAGGGGCCTCCACTGAGCTCCCAACCCAAATCCAGGTACCTTGCAGGCTTTTTCTTTCAATACCCCGATTGCTTCTCGATGGTGTGCCTCTCTAATTTTGTGCTTTTTCTCACACATGCCAAACTCTTACCCATTGGATCCTATACTCGTTCTATTTCCTATCCTTTTTCTTCCCTATTTTCCTGGGGAAAAACCGTCCCTGACTCTGCTGTGCAGAATTAGTTCATCTGCATTGTATACAAATCCCTTAAAGCATCAAACACACGACAGTATAGTCATTTGTCTATGTATCTGTTTGATTGACTGGAGGGAACCCTGCCATTGTGATGTAGCCATCTTAATGCTGGGAACCTCTTGACAAGGTCTAAAATTATTATTAAATTGTCACCATTAAAAAAAAATCAGTAAGAAATATATAAACCAGATATGCTCAACCTATCCCTGTGGGTTGAACTCATCCTACCTCTGACCCTGAACCTTTTACATAGAATTTGGTAGTATTTGGTGATACTGCATTTTGTTTTAAAAAGTCGGGTAGATTGAAGTATAATTTACATACAGTAAAATTCATCCTTTTTAGGAGTACAGTTTTCGATGAGTTTTTTTTTTTTTTAAGTTGGAATTTTGCTCTCGTTGCCCAGCCTAGTGTGCAATGGTGCGATCTCCGCTCAACACAACCTCCACCTCCCAGGTTCAAGTGATTCTCCTGCCTCAGCCTCCCAAGTAGCTGGGATTACAGGCATGCACCACCACATCTGGCTAATTTTGTATATATATGCATTTTTTAAGTAGAGACTGGTTTCTCCATGTTGGTCAGGCTGGTCTCAAATTCCCAACCTCAGGCGATCTGCCCACCTCTGCCTCCCAAAGTGCTGGGATTACAGGCATGAGCCATCGCGCCTGGTCTTTTTTTTTTTTTTTTTTGTGAGAGGGAGTCTTGCTCTGTTGCCCAGGCTGGAGTGCAGTGGCGTGATCTCTGCTTTCTGCAACCTCCACTTCCTGGGTTCAAGCACTTCCCTGCCTCAGCCTCCAGAGTAGCTGGGATTACAGGCGCCTACCACCACACCCTGCTAAGTTTTGTATTTTTTGTAGAGATGGGGTTTCACCGTCTTGGCCAGGCTGGTCTCGAACTCCTGATCTTGTGATCCACCAGATCACAAGAGGCAGGAGAGGCTGAGGCAGGAGAATCACTTAAACCCAGGAGGCAGAGGTTGCAGTGAGCTGAAATCACGCCATTGCACTTCAGCCTGGGCAACAGGAATGAAACTCCATGTCAAAAAAAGAAAAAAGAAAGAAAAAGAAAGAAAGAAAGAAAAGAAGCTACAACAGACACTCTTTCGTGTCTGGATTCTTTTGCTCAGTGTAATATTTTTGTGATTCATCCATGTCATGGCATGAATCAGTAAGTTCTTTCC
Organism: Alouatta palliata; assembly: GCA_004027835.1. Lineage (NCBI taxonomy): Eukaryota > Metazoa > Chordata > Mammalia > Primates > Atelidae > Alouatta > Alouatta palliata. The sequence continues at coordinate 15,675 of PVKV010020605.1, read as the reverse complement.
TTTTGACTTCTGGATAGCATTCCATTGTATAAATATATGACAGTTGGCTTATTAATTCACCATCGATGGGCATTGTTTTTTTTTCTTGTTTTTGGAAATGATGAATAAAGCTACTATGAACATTCATAGACAACTCTTTTTGGAGACATGTATTCTTATTTTTCTTGAGTAGATATTGAGGAGTAGTGTAGCTAGGTGCGTATTTCGCTTAATAAGAAATTGCCGTAGGGCCTGGTGGCTCACACCTGTGATTCTAGCACTTTGGGAGGCAGAGTCGGGAGCATTTTTTTTTTTTGAGATGGAGTCTAGCTCTGTTGCCCAGGCTGGAGTGCAGTGGCACGATCTCGGCTCACTGCAAACTCCACCTCCCGGATTCAAGCAATTCTCCTGCCTCAGCCTCCAGGGTAGCTGGGCTGACCACCACACCCAGCTAATTTTTATGTTTTTAGTAGAGACAGAGTTTCACTATGTTGGCCAGGCTGGTCTTGAATTCCTGACCTTGTGATCTGCCCACTTCGGCCTCCCAAAATGCTGGGATTACAAGCATGAGCTACCGTCCCGGCATTTATTTTTTTAAGGAGATAGAGTCTCCTCTGTTGCCCAGGCTGGAGTGCAGTGGCACTTCCCGACATTAAGTGATTCTCCTGGCTCAGCCTCCCAAGTAGCTGAGATTACAGGCATGCACCACCACACCCGGCTTATTTTCGTTTGTTTGTTTGTTCTTGAGACAGAGTCTTACTCTGTCGCCCAGGCTGGAGTGCAGTGGCATGATCTCAGCTCATTGAAACCTCCACCTCCTGGGTTCAAGCTATTCTTCTGCCTCAGCCTCTTGAGTAGCTGGTACTACAGGTATGCACCACCACGCCCAGCTAATTTCTGTATTTTCAGTAGAGACGGGGTTTCGCCATGTTGGCCAGGCTGGTCTAGAACTCCTGACCTTGTGATCCGCCTGCCTCGGCCTGCCAAAGTGCTGGAATTACAGATGTGAGCCACTGTACCCAGCCTAATTTTTGTATTTTTAGTAGAGACGGGTTTCACCATCTTGGTCAGGCTGGTCTTGAACTCCTGACCTCAAGTGATCCACCCACCTTGGCCTCCCAAAGTGCTGGGATGTGTGAGTACTGTGCTTGGCCTAAAGGCGGGAGGATTTCTTGAGCCCAGGAGTTTGAGATTAGCCTGGGCAGCATGGAGAGACCTTGTCTCTACAAAATTAAAAAATTACACCAGGCGTGGTGGTGCATGTCTGTGATCCCAGCTACTCTAGGAGGCTGAGGTGGGAGGATCACTTGAACCCAGGAGTTGAGGCTGTGGTGAGCCATGTTCACACCACTGCACTCCAGCCTGGGAGACAGAGCGAGACCCCATTCTAAAACAAAAACCAAAAACAAAACAAAACAAAAAAAGGAAGTTGCCATGCTGTTTTCCAAAGTGGTTTACCATTTCATACTGACAGGAGCTATACTCATATTTTAAGGAACCTGCATCAAAATGTTCCTCTTGTAATTTCTTGCTTAAAATCTGCCAAAACTAAATGTTCTTTCTTAGAGAACAGATTCCCACTCAGATTACCTCAAGGCACAGAGATGGGCTGGAATGCAGCCATCTCAGTGGCCAGCAACCTGCTCCCTAAAGAACCAGCATGTCCTCTGGAAGCCACAGTGGCTTCCAGTGCCCAGTGGCAGACCCAGGAGCACACGCTGCTTCCCTGCCCAGACCCCGGCTGGCTCAGCATCTCTGTCTGCAGTGACTGGCTCTGCCCAGGTCTTGCGGTATAGTGTAAAGTGACATTAGCCTATACACCTGAGCATGTATGATGCCACATAGGCACTGTTCTAAGAGCTATACTTGACCAGGCGTGGTAGCTCACACCTGTAATCCCAGGACTTTGGGAGGCCAAGGGGGGCGGATCACAAGGTTAAGAGATCGAGACCATCCTGGCCAACATGGTGAAACCCTGTCTCTACTAAAAATACAAAAATTAGCTAGGCGTGGTGGCATATGCCTGTAGTCCTAGCTACTTGGGAGGCTGAGGCAGGAGAATTGCTTGAACCCAGGAGGTGAAGGTTGCAGTGAGCCGAGATCCACCACTGCACTCCAGCCTGGCAACAGAGCAAGACCCCATCTCAAAAAAAGACCTATACTCAAATTGATTTATTAAGCCTTCATACTCCAACTGTTATTTTATCTATGCTCTCATTTCACAAATGAGAAAAATGAGGTTCAGCGAGGCAATTCACTTTCTTAAGATTGTGTAACCAAGAAGTAATGGGAGTTAGCTGTGAACCCACGTCTATCTTGTTCTAAAGCCCAGCAGCATACCTATTTGTCAGAGCATAGATGTTAGAGCCAGTCTACCTGGGTTAAACCCCATTTTTGTTTGTTTGTTTGTTTTTTGAGATGGAGTCTCACTCTGTTGCCCAGGCTGGAGTGCAATGGCACAGTCTTGGCTCACTACAACCTCCATCTCCCAGGTTCAAGCAATTCTCCTGTCTCAGCCTCACTAGTAGCTGGGATTACAGGCACCCGACACCACGCCCAGCTAATTTTTGTATTTTTAGTTGAGTTGGGGCTTCACCCTGTTTGGCAGGCTGATCTTGAACTCCTGACCTTGTGATCTGCCCACCTTGGCCTCCCAAAGTGCTGGGATTACAGGTGTGAGCCACCATGCCCGGCTTGTTTATTTTTAGAGTCAAGATCTTGCACTGTTGCCCAGGCTGGAGTGCAGTGGCGCCATCATAGCTCACTATAGCCCCAAACTCCTGGGCGCAAGCAATCCTGCCACTTCAGCCTCCCGAGTTTCTGGGACTACAGACGTGCCACCATGCCCAGCTAATTAATTTTTTTTTTTTGTAGAGAAAGGGTCTCACTTAGTGCCCAGGCTGGTCTTAAACTCTTGGCTTCAAATAATCTTCTTGCCTCAGTCTCCCAAAATGGTGAGATTACAGGCGTGAAAGACCATGCCCAGTCAACTGTATGTTTTAATTCACTTAGTTTTCATGATACACCTCTGAGAGGGGGACATGATAACACCCATGATACAGGTGCAGTGACAGCACAGAGCTCTGTGAAGCAGGGGAATGACAGAGTTGGGTTTGGCATCCAGAAAGTTTGTCTCCAGAGACAAAGCTATTGACCTCCACGCTTTCCTGCCTCTCAACAATCCTCATTATTAATGTTATTATTCAACCCACTGACCTAGCTCTTTGTGTCTTTGGGGTTTTACCCTGCTCTGACGTTCATGTCTTTGCTTATGTCTTACATTGAGACTCTGAATGGGTTATGTACACATGCCCCAGGAGACAGTAACCTTATTGGGCATTCTCACCTCTGGCTGCATCACTGGCCTCTTGCCAGCCCTTGGGAACTGCCCCTAACTCAAGCAAGGATCCTAATTTAGCAGATTAGGTAAGGGCAGGAAGATGATCTCCCGGGTGACCTATGCGCAAGGATTCTCTCCCAACCACATTTCTCAAGAGGAGGTGGTGTAACCAGAAGACACTTCAAGGTCTTGAGGCCATCCCCAAAGATCATTTGCTTCCTCAAACAGAATTTGGACTTTTTCAGGTGAGAGACTGATCACTGAACTCGCTGTCAGTATTTAGCACTGTGCTGACTGATATATACTAGGTACTCAATGATTTTGGTTGAATAATGAATAAATGAATGAATTAAGAGACCCAGATTCTCTTACTTTAGGTCTGTGTTGTCTGATACAGTAGTAGCATGTGGCTATTTATTTTATTTTTTAGTTTATTTTTTTTGATGGAGTCTCGTTCTGTCGCCCAGGCTGGAGTGCAGTGGCACAATCTTGGCTCACTGCAACCTCTGCTTCCTGGGTTCAAGCAGTTCTCCTGCCTCAGCCTCCTGGATAGCTGGGATTACAGGCACATGCCACCATGCCCAGCTAATTTTTGTATTTTTAGTAGAAACGGGGTTTTACCATGTTGGCCAGGCTGGTCTCAAACTCCTGACCTCAGGTCATCTGCCCGCCTTGGCCTCTCAAAGTGCTAGAATTACAGGAGGGAGCCACCACACCCAGCCTCATGTGGCTATTTAAATGTAAATTCTAATGAGTTAAAATTTAAAATTCGATTTCTCAGTTTCATTAGCCACATTTCAAGAGCACAATAATCCCATGTGGCCAGTGGTTACCATATTGGAAAATGTGGAAATAGAACATTTCCATCATTACACAAAGATCTGTAGGACAGCACTGGGCTAGATGACAGATGGGGTGGAAGAAGAGAAAATGCTGCATTGGGAAAACAGTATAGGCTGATGGCTTTAATCTGTTTTTGACACTTTAGAAATAGTCAAGATCAGTCCTGTCTCATTAGATTGTGTCACACACTGCCCATTCAGAGGTCCAGAAACCACTTCTTCAGAAATCTTGTACTGAGAAAAGGAAACCCGTTTCTGATCACACACATGACCCACGCTTCTTCAGAAAGGAAAGCATGAGGTTGAAGGGGGAACTGAGACTGCTGAGCTCTTCTGCCTTCGGCCACAGGAAACTATCTGATCCATGATGCTTTGTACCCATGAGCTCATCTAGTCCTCCCAGGGCACAGGAGAGTGGTGAAAATAAGTGGCCACAGTTCACAGATTTTTCAACTGGTGGAGGCTGGTTCCTACACTCAAAACATCAGTAGATTGTCAAATGTTTCAGATGTGTCAAATAAGAGCAGTGGAAGGCAGAAAGTGTATAGCATATGGGCCTTAAGAAGTTTATAACATTTTATTGTCCAGATCCTCTACTGTAATAGATTAATTATGTTCAATAAATTTCTAGACAAAAAAAAAAAGAAGTTTATAACCAAGTTAAGGGAAAATAAGAGATCAGCCCATAACTATATATAAGTATACAAAACTATAACTGTATCTGTAGCTATATATGTGTGTGCATCTATTTATTATCTACCTACTTATCTAATAACATGATTAATTAAAATCTATTTGATATATTAGAGCTTAACAAGCACTTTTCCTCATATGAAGACTGAGCAGATCCCCATGATGAATGTCAAACAAATGGAATGTTGGTACAGAGAGCAAGCACTCTAGGCATTCGCAGCAGGGTGAGATCACTGTAGGATTAAGTGATGGGGGAAAGCTTTTGTGGAGGCAGAACCAGCAGGAATGTGGGGCAGTCACATAATCATGGATACAACTCCTGGCTTCCCTCCTAGACACTTCCCAGACTCTCCATTGCTTGTAATTTTTGTTCTTTGTTTGCTTTTTTTTTGAGACACGGTCTCACTCTGCAGCCCAGGCTGGAGTGCAATGCAGTGGTGCGATCACGGCTCAGTGTGACCCCGACTGCCAGGGCTCAAGCGGTTCTCCCACCTCAGCCTCCGGATTCGCTGGGACCATGGTGTGTGCTACCACGTCTGGCTAATTTTTTGATTACCTGTAGACACGGGGCCTCGCTATATTGCTGAGGCTGGTCTCAAACTCCTGGGCTCAAGTAATCCTCCTTGGCCTCCCAAAGTTCTGAGATTAGAGGGGGGAGCCACCACGCCTGGCCTGTTGCTTGTAGTTTTTTAAATCAGGTAATTGTAAATTCATTTTACTTTATAGAAGATAAAATGTTGATGTAGAGTTCTTCTATCTTTTCTGTCCAGTCCTCCACCCAAATAATTAACATATTAAAAAAAAAACTCCCACATATTTCGTAGTGATTCTAGAAATGTAGAATAATTTGGATACTCTAAATGCAAAATGGTTTGAGTTACCCTTATTTAATAATCCTGTGATTAGCGTGCAACGACATATCTCAAATAACTTATAACTCAGGCTTATGTAACATCAGCTCTGCCCCAAATTCCTGCAGCGTAGAACACATAAAAATCCAACCCTGCAGTCTGACCAGTCTTGACTAGGTTCTCCTTACATAATCATAACTGCTTCCCTGCCAGGAACAATTAAAAAAAAAAAAAAAAAAAGTTCTTCTGAAGCCCTGTGCACTTTGCCTCAGCTGCCTTTAACTTTTCTGAAGAGCTTCTACTTTTCTTCCTTGGCATTTACATTTCTTTGGCTTCAAGACACAAAAACAGTTGTCCTTAACTTGAACACAATAGTTGAGTGTTGGGAGGATACCGAATAGCTCATAGAATCAAAGGAAGCCCAGAGAACCAGGCTCAGGAAACACAGAACCAGGGTAGCTCCAGTGGATGGGGTAGCAGGAATTGACCGTCTTGTCCTGGCTACGTGCTGAAATGAATAAGTGACAAAGGGTTTTTTCTGTCTCTTCTGCTTTTGTTCGTCATTCAAAGCCCTAGCAGAGAGAATCTGATTAGCCTGGTTTAGGTAAAGGCTAGGGGAATAAAGCACACCTTCACCATAGCTCATTAGGACTGCACACAGAACATTCTCTAAGGAATCCAGTGACTGTTCTCAGCGGAGAACAGAATGCACACAGGATGGTCAAACCTCAGAAAATACCCACCACGTTCCCATTGACTCTGACCTCCATTTTCCATTTTTTAAATTATCCACAATAGGGGTGACTAACATATCTTCCAATGTTGTGAAAAACATATAGAGAAATAGATCTACCTATGCTGAAATTTTTCCCAGAAAGGATTAATAGTTAGGAAAGTTTGGCCCTACTTACCTCTCAGTGTTAGGATTAAAGAAAATATATGCAAAATGCCTATTACTGTACCTGGCATGTAGCAAAGTTTATTACATGTCAGTCCCATTCCAACTCTTCCCATTCACCCACTGTTATGCTGAAGCCAGCTCTCAGCCGCTCATGAGAAGAATCATTACATTTTCAGGAACTTCATAAGCCAACTGGCATAACATTGGTAGCTGGAAGTTGGCCTTTGTAGGGACAGAAAGATGTGATTGCTTTCTGCACCCATCATGAGTCATGACCAATAATCCCATGACAAATGACAGGTGAACAAAACAAAAGCATAACAAATTTATTTTATTTTATTTATCCACTTTTTTGAAATAGAGTCTCACTCGTGTTCAGGCTGTAATGCAGTGGCATGAACATGGCTCACTGCAGCCTTAACCTCCTGGGCTCAAGCAATCCTCCTGCCTCAGCCTACGGAGTAGCTGGAAGCACAGGTGTAGACCACCATGCACAGATAATTTCTGTGTTTTTTTTTTTGTAAAGATGGGGTTTCACCATGTTACCCAGGCTGCTCTTGAACTCCTGGGCTCAAGCCATCTGTTTGCCTCGGCTTCCCAAAGTTCTGGGATTACAGGTGTGAGCCACTGTGCCTGGCCAACAAATTTATTTCATCAAAATTTTACATGACATGGGAGCCTTCAGGAACAAAGACCCAAAGACTCAGAGAAAAGTATTTTTTTTTATTAGTTTCAATAAAGAATGGAGCCAATACTGGGCACCGTGGCTCACACCTGCAATCGTAGCACTTTGGGAGGCTGAGGCAGGCGGATCACATGAGGCCAGGAGGTCGAGACCAGCCTGGCTAACATGGTGAGTATTTACACCGCAGAAACTGGAAATGTTACAAATCAGGACTTTCATCTACCCCTCGCCCTCCACTGCATCCGAGAGTTAAACGTTTACAGGCCACTGCCACATCTGGGCCTTTCTTTCCTTCATAAGATGTGAGGATAACCAAGTTAGGATTAGGTTGACCTGTGAGTGACAAAAGCCAAATAGAACAATGGCTTCCTGGATGCAAGTCCATTTCTCTCTGACAGAAACAAAGTCCAGAGCCAGGTAGGCAGCTCAGGGCTGGGACAGCTTCACTCCATTGCCTCACTGTCTTTTTTTTTTTTTTTCTGAGATGGAGTCTCACTCTGCCGTCCAGGCTGGAGTGCAATGGCTCTATCTTGGCTCACTGCCACAACCTCCACCTCCTGGGTTCAAGCCATTCTCCTGCCTCGGCCTCCCGAGCAGCTGGGATTACAGGCGCCCACCACCGAAACTGGCTATGCCTCACTGTCCTTGAAGCATGGCTCTTCATGATTTCGGATGGCTGCTCAGGCTCCTTGTTCAGGCCAGGGGAAAGAGAAGGACAAAGAAATACACACCCCAGCCTATGAAGTCCACAGACAGAGGTAACATGTAACATTTCTGCTTATTTCACATAGGTTGGAAGGAAGTCTGTCTGCCACATCTGGCTGTGGGGGAGGCTTAGGGCCCTGTTGCTTTCTGCAGGCAGACGTGTGTTCTGCTGGGGGCTGAGAAGGGGAGGGCAGGTGCTGAGGGGCAGCTGAGAAGGTGGGCAGGATTCGAGAACTTGGAGGGGAGAGGGAGAACTGGTGTTGGTGTGATGGGAATGAGCACAGTTTGTGGAACTCTGAAGGAGCTGACTGGAATAGAAAATGAAAAATACTGAGAAATGAGGTTAAATACACAAGGTGGAAGCCAGAGCTCAGTGAGGGTCCAGGAAAGCAGACAAAAGAATCTTTATCTCCTGCCACTAGACACTGGAGGCACTGAACTTTCCAGTAGGGGAACTACATGATCAGAGGCATTTCAGAAATTTTAATCTCACACTTAAGTGCTAGACATATTGGAGGCAGGAGGAAAAACAGGAAGCAGCAGGGAGGCTGGAAAGGAGACTGAGTTCATGAACCAGGTGTGAGGGCATGGGGGCAATGGGAATGAGGAGGAAAAGCAAGAAGCATTTGCTAGAAAAATGTATTCAAGCCGGGCGCGGTGGCTCACGCCTGTAATTCCAGCACTTTGGGAGGCCGAGGCGGGTGGATCACGAGGTCAAGAGATCGAGACCATCCTGGTCAACATGGTGAAACCCCGTCTCTACTAAAAATACAAAAATTAGCTGGGTATGGTGGCACATGCCTGTAGTCCCAGCTACTCGGGAGGCTGAGGCAGGAGAATTGCTTGAACCCAGGAGGCGGAGGTTGCGGTGAGCCGAGATCGTGCCATTGCACTCCAGCCTGGGTAACAAGAGCTAAACTCCGTCTCAAAAAAAAAAAGAAAATGTATTCAAATTGATGGCTGGTCTGAAAGGGAGTTTTGGGTTGGGGTGATGAGAGACAGGACTCATAGTAACAAGGTAATGGAGTAAACTTGGCTTGGTTGGTGTTTTATTTTAAAATTATTTATTTATTTACTTATTTTGAGATGGAGTTTCACTCTTAATGCCCAGGCTGGAGTGCAATGGCACAATCCTGGCTCACTGCAACCTCTGCCTCCCGGGTTCAAGTGATTCTCCTGCCTCAACCTTCCGAGTAGCTGGGATTACAGGCATGAGCCACGGTGCCTGGCCTATTATTATCATTTCTATTTTTTATTTGAGACAGGGTCTTGCTCTGTCACTCAGTGGTGCAATCTTGGCTCACTGTAACCTCTGCCTCCTGGGCTTAAGCGATCGATCCTCCCATCTCAGCCTCCCGAGTAGCTGGGACTACAGGTGCGTGCCACCAAGCCAGGCTAATTTTTATTTGTATTTTTTGAAGAGGCAAGGTTTTGCTGTGTCCAGCCTGTCTCCAGGCTGGTCTTGAACTCCTGAGCTCAAAGCAATCCACCCACCTTGGCCTCCCAAAGTGCTGGGATTACAGTGTGAGCCACCATGCTCAGAAGCAGGTGTTTTAGATTGGGCTACCTTGAAGCAGAACCTGGGGTGGGGACTTTTGTTCAGGAGATACATTGGGAGAGGCTCTCAGGACAAAGACTGAAAAAAACAGAATAGAGAAGGGGAAGAGGCTAAGCAAGGATGTGAGCTTCAGCCTGAGCCTGTGGGGAAGCTCAGGGCAGCAAGTCGCACCAGTCGATTGCACTTGGAGGCATGGGGGCTGGCGTTTTGTAGACCTGCTTCAAGTCAGGCAGCCACTGGGAGGTCTGTTCAGAGCGTGTGCGTGGGAGGAGGGCTCGGGGCTTGGCTCCTGTCTGGCCCAGAGCTATTCTCCAGAAAAGGGGATAGCTGTGTGTGGTTATCAGCTGATATTCCCAAAAGCTGGAAGGTGAGTGGACCCACTGGGGAAAACAACCTGGGTCCAAGTAGCATCCAGGACAGTGAGTTCATTTTGATTGTGTTAGATTTGAGGTGGCAAAGAAATAAGGAACTGGCACGGGACTGTGGGAAATTTGAGATACAAGACAGGTGTTCAGGTGAAAAGATAGGACTAGGTATAGTAACTATTAGAGTGGAGGACTTTGGCACACAGATGATAGGGTTTTTTGGGGGGGTTTGTTTGTGAGGTTTTTTTGTTTGGTTTTGTTTGTTTTGAGAGACAGGGTCTTGCTTTATAACCCCAGCTGGAGTGTAGTGGCATGGTCATAGCTCTCTGCAGCCTCAGTCTCCCAGGCTCAAGAGATCCTCTCACCTCAGCCTCCTCAGTAGCTGATACTACAGGTGATGTCACCACTCCCAGCTACTTTTTAAAACATTTTTGTAGAGATGGGGGTCTCACTAGGTTGCCCAGGCTGGTCTCGAATTCTTGGGCTCAAGAGGTCCTGTTGCCTCAGCCTCCCAAAGTTTTGAGATTACAGGTGTGAGCCATGGCGCAGGCCTAGATGATAGTTTAAACAAGAGGGAATTTGTGTATTTGTCACATTGGGGGTTTCTGGTGGCCTTTGAAGGAAGAGTCACAGCAAGACAGAGTACGAAACCATATGGTGAGGTGAGGTCTAGCAATGTTTGCGCATTTAATGTCCTTCCATTCTGACTAACTCTGAACACCTCTAGGGTACTTTCTGCTTCACCTTGTGTGCTGCTCATTCTGGCTTGTCCTCTGTGTTCTGGTTATTTAATGCTGCCCAACAAATTGCCTCAAAATTTTGTGGCATGAGACGACCCTTTGTTACATTAATGGATTCTGTGGGTCAGGAATCCTGGATCCTGGATTCTATGGGTCAGGAATCCCGGATCATGGATTCTGTGGGTCACACACTGCTGTGGGGACAGCTTGTCTCTGCTCCGAGGTATCCGGGGCTGCAGCTGGAAGAATCGAAAGCTGGGAGACTGAAATTATCTGCAGACATTTCGCGTGTCTCACATATCTGGCAGTGGATGCTGGCGGTTGGCTCAGGGACCTCAGGTTTTCTACCTGTGGTCTAGTTAGGGTTTCCCTTGCATGGTGGCTGGGTTGCTATGAGGGAACCAGGCATGAATTGCTTTTGTTTTTTTTGAGACAGGGTTTCACTTTGTCACCCACGTTGGAGTGTAGTGGTGCAATCATGGCTCTCTGCAGCCTCTACTGCCTCAGTCTCCCTGGTAGCTGGGACTACTGCCAACATGCCTGGCTAATTTTTGTATTATTATCATTATGATTATTTTGTAGAGACAAGGTCTCACTATGTTGCCTAGGCTGGTCTCCAACTCCTGGGCTCAAGCAATCTGTCCATCTCAGCCTCCTAAAATGTCGGGATTATAGGTGTGAGCCAGTGTGCCCAGCTGCATTCTTTTTATAACCTCATCTTTTTTTGATCTGCGTCACTTCCCTCATACCCTATTGGTTAGAGTAGTCACAGCCCTGTCTCCATTCAAAGAGAGGGAACATGGCCCCCACCTGGAGTGTCAGTCACAGGAAAAGGAGAGCAAGTGGAAAGGGGCACCCAACTTTGGAAAATACCATCGGTCACACTCCATCAGAGCCTCCATTTGCTTCTTATGAGTGGCTTCATTTATTCAACTGTCATTGGGTCAACAATAACAGCAACTTGAAGAACTTCCTGAGAGCAGGGATCTGTTACTTTTGTCTACTTTATATCCTGAGCATTGGCCCAGGAATAAGTATCTGTGGAAGGATGGGATCCTTCTAAGTCTCTCATCTGTTTTCACGTACACTGCATCATTTGATTGCAAACCAGCTGTCATTACCATTTCACAATTGAAGAAGTTGAGGCTTAGAGGGGCAAATGGTCTGTCTCAGATGATTCAGGTCTTCTGGGTTGATGTGGCTTTTATTAAGAACTTGCTGTCTCCAAACAGCAAATAACATTCCTAGGGGCTAGGGCTGTTTCTTCAAGACCCCTGCCTTCTGCAGCCTTGTAGCAGCACGGGCCCAGCGGCAGGGCTGTGGACAGCAGGCCCTCAGCTGCTTGCTGACAGGTTTGCATTTGATATACATGGTTATTTATTTGTTTATTTATTTAGAGACAAAGTCTCTATCTGTTGCCCAGGCTGGAGTGCAGTGGCGTGATCTCCACTCACTACAACTTCTGTCTCCCAGGTTCAAGGGATTCTCCCATCTCAGCTTCCTGAGTAGCTGGGATTACAGACATGTGCCACCACACCCGGCCAATTTTTGTATTTTTAGTAGAGATGGGGTTTCATCATGTTGGCCTGGCTGGTCTCGAACTCCTGACTTCAGGGGATCCGCCTACCTCGGCCTCCTAAAGTGCTGGGGTTACAGGTGTGAGCGACCGTGCCCAGCCTACATGATGATTTAATATGAAGATTTAGTGTGATTTTGTATCTCTTTTTCACAGAAGCAGGGTCAGGATCAGGGTCCTCATGTTGAATTCAGCTTCAGGGCTGGGTAGAAGGCTGGGATGAAGTTGCTCCTCATCTCTCTGTCCTGGCTATGAGCAGGCGGCACCTGGGTCAGGAGTGTGAAGTGAGTGGGTGATGCTACAGAAGGTTCAGGTGGAGCAGTCAGACCATGCTGAGTAACTCCCCTGGAGGGAAGGGGGAAGTGGTGGAGGCAGTTCTTGCAGGTCCAGAGGGGAGAAGGGAGCCAATTAACGCCTCCTCCCCAAGTCACATCCGAGCCCTGGGAATACTTCATAGGCTCCGGGGAAATCCTGGCCAAGTGGTAGAGTGGGTGGTGGGGTTCTTATCACCATCAGGAGTGGGTGGGGGCAGCTCTTAGAACTTGCTTAAGGCCTCAATTTTCCAAATCCTGCCTGTGATCCACCCCCAGCCCCACCAGCCAACCTTTGCCTTTATCTCTTCAGTTGATTTTCTCAGAGATTGCTGATCAGGAAGGGCCTTTGGAAACCACAGCTTCCACTTCCGCTGTGAGGACAGAAATCACGGGACAATCTAACCCCTTCATCCCTGGAAAGTAACAAGGAAGACTCTGCCCTTACCGGGTCCCCATGGTCCTGTACCAGCCGAACAGGGACCACTGATGGGGGCTTTTTCTCTGCTTCCTCCTCATCCTATCCTCTGCCCAGGTGTATGCTCTCCCTGCCTACTTGGTCTGACAGTAGCTCCCTGCGACTTCTCACATCACCTTCCACTCCCCACCTCACCTCCACGGGCCCTGGTGCACTGGCTTTGGCTGTGTCTTTTGTGAGTCACCCGTGCTGCTTTTTTCCAGCCCTACTGCCGGGGCGCTCTCCCCCACACAGGACTTACTCACGGCTCATGTCATCAATCCCTCTGGAATGCGCCCCCTCCTCCAGACACCCATCCTCCCCACATCCTTTATTATTTTGTTTAAACTAACAATTCCCCCCTCAACCCCCATGATTAAAATAGCACATGTTTGTAGTGGGAAATCTGTAATATGCAAAATGCATCCAAAAGAGAATAAAAAGCACCGATAATTCCATAACCCAAATTAGCTAACATTACATTCTGGTGGATTTCCTCCTGGCATTCTCCTCACCAGAACTCTTCCAGCTTCAGGCCTTCATGTGTGCTCATTGCTTCTTCTAACTAAAGTTGCGCTCCCTTTCTCCTTTCCTCTCTGTTTCCCCTCCTTCAATCTGTGAGCAAACCTACTCATCCTTATTGTGGTAAAGGTCATTCTTTCAGAGAAACCTTCCCTCTACCCCCAAGCTAGTTTTCTTATTACACCCTCGGAATACCCAGTACTTTTCCTTGTAGCGCTCACCACCACTAGAAATAAATCATCATTTTTGTCCTCTTGTGTTTAATGTCTGCTTAACTACCTGACGTAAGGTCTGGGACTGGTTTTCTTGTTTACTCTGACGGCCCTAGCACCCATCACAGAGCCCTGTACACAGAAAACACTCAACACATCATACCAAGATGCCTTCCCAGAATAACCATGGGCCTGTCTTCCCAGCAGTCTACAATAATCCATTTAACAAATATAATTAATTAATTACTATGTGCCTGGCTTGGTTTCAGGTACAGGATACCAAGCAGACCATCCAGTTCTTGCCCTCAAGGAGCTCTCAGTCTTTTGAGGGAGACAGATCAGTAACAGGAGTGTTCTAATGCAAGCCTAAGTATACAGTGATCAATAGTGTTAGGTAAAGTGTGAAGGAGAGGTCCCTGAACCATCCTGGGGAGGTGACACCATTATTTTATCTTGTCCTTGTTAATACATTTACTTCACAGAATCACAGGATAATGGAATTGCGTGGCACCGTGAGATCAGCAGGCCCATCTCTTCCTGTACAGACAAGGAAACTCAAGGGTAGTAGAGCGACTTAGCCAAAGCCATTGGGTGACAGAGCTGGGATTAGAACTTGGATCTTTAGATTCCCAGCCCAGGGCTCTTTCCATTATACCTACGGGCCTTTGGACTCCCCCTCTCCTCCCCTCCTATTCTATTAATCCCCAAGACCTTTGATTTTTCCTGCAGGTCTCTCCAATCTCTCCACTTTTCCTCATCTCCATATCACCAGGCTCCAAGTCTCCATCATCATCTCCAGCCTGGGCACCTACCCTCACCTCTTACCTCACCTCTCTGCTTCTAGTCTTGCCCTGCTCGGATTCCTTCTCCACTCTCAGCCAGAATGAGCCTCAGAGATGCAAGTGTGAGCATGTCTGTCCGTGGCTTAGAACTCCAGTGGCTTCTCACCAGGCTTTTAGAAATATGCTCAAAATTCTTATATGGTGTATTAGTCAGCTCAGGCTGCTGTAACAAAATACCCTAGACTGGGTGGCTTAAACAACAGAAGTTTATTTCTCACAGTTCTGGAGGCTGAGAAGTCCAAGATCAAAGTGCTGGCGAGGTCAGCTTCATTCACAGTCCTCTCTTCCTTCCTTCTTTTCTTTCTTTCTTTCTCTTTCTTTCTTTCTTTCTTTCTTTCTTTCTTTCTTTCTTTCTTTCTTTCTTTCTTTCTTTCTTTTCTTTCTTATTTCTTTCTTTCTCTCTCTCTTTCTTTCTTTCTCTCTTTCTTTTTTTTCTTAATGAAGTCTTGCTCTGTCACTAGGCTGGAGTGCAGTGGAATGATCTTGGCTTACTGCAACCTCCGCCTTCTGGGTTCAAGGGATTCTCCTGCCTCAGCCTCCTGAGTAGCTGCGACTACAGGCGTGCACCACAACACCCAGCTAATCTTTATATTTTTAGTTTCACATATTGGCCAGGATGGTCTCGATCTCTTGATCTTGTGATCTGCCAGCCTTGGTCTCCCAAAGTGCTGGGATTACAGGCATGAGCCACTGTGCTTGGGCCGGCCGGCCGGCCTTCCTTCCTTCCTTCCTTCCTTCCTTCCTTCCTTCCTCCTTCCTTCCTCCCTCCCTCCCTTCCTTTCTTTCTTTTTTTTTTTTTGAGACAGAGTTTAGCTCTTGTTACCCAGGCTGGAGTGCAATGGCGTGATCTCGGCTCACCGCAACCTCTGCCTCCTGGGTTCAAGCAATTCTCCTGCTTCAGCCTCCCGAGTAGCTGGGACTACAGGCACGTGCCACCATGCCCAGCTAATTTTTTTGTATTTTTAGTAGAGCCGGGGTTTCACCATGGTCTCGATCTCTTGACCTCGTGATCCACCCGCCTCGGCCTCCCAAAGTGCTGGGATTACAGGCGTGAGCCACCGCGCCCGGCCTCCTTTCTTTCTTTTTGAGAGTCTTG
>PVKV010020604.1:29210-39662 GCA_004027835.1 Alouatta palliata | reverse complement strand
CCCCGCCCCTCATGCTGCCCCACCCCTCATGCTGCCCCACCCCTAGCTGAGTTCAGAAACAACCCCACTCCAGCCCCGCCCCTTTACTGCCCCGGCTCTAGCTCAGTCCTGCCTCAGGGCCTTTGCTCTGGATGTACCCCGGTCCAGATTCGCCCTCATTGGCCCTCCCCCAGCTCTGGCTCCATGTCTGAAAAATAGATGTGGCTGGGCGCAGTGCGTCATGCCTGTAATCACAGCACTTTGGGAGGCCAAAGCCAGAGGATCACCTGAGATCAGGAGTTTGAGACCAGCCTGACCAACATGGTGAAACCCTGTCTCTACTAAAAATTTTAAAAATTAGTGGAGCATGGTGGCATGCACCTATAATCCCAGCTACTACGGAGGCTGAGGCAGGAGAATCACTTGAACCTGGGAGGCGGAGGTTGCAGTGAGCCGAGGTCATGCCATTGTACTCCAGCCTGGGCAACAGAGTGAGTCTCTGTCTCAAAAAAGAAAATGAATGTGATGGTGGCATTACCCACAGGGGTGGCAGCTGCTAACCAGGCCCTGTGCCGCGTGGTCCTCTGGGTAGTGCCCCTCTCAGGCTGGCCGGGGTGGTTCAGGTTTCTCTTTCTTGCCTGGTCCTGACCTGCAGCTCTACCATGCGTCTGTTACTCTCCATATTATCCCCGGGTGGGTTCCCAGGGCGTTCGTGTTCCCCGAGGGTCACGCAGGGAGGCAGGATTTGACTCCAGGACGGCATGATTGCCCCACAGGCCAGCGGAGCTTGCACCACCGTGGCGACACCCTGGAGACCCTGGTCCTCCTGAACCCATCAGACAAGTCCCTGTGCGATGAGGTAGGGAATGGCTGGCGTCCTGGAGGGGGCGGGCTGCTGGGACCGGTGCCGTCTCTGTCTTCATGTCTCGTGTCCTCGGCTTCATGCTGCCCCAGCTCCTCGAGACACCCACTCCCCACTTCCTTGCCCAGAAGCCTTCCCTGTGGCTCCAGCCTTTGCTTCTTCCCTCCTCTGGGGTGGGAGCAGAAAAGGCTGGAGTTTGGGAGGGAGGGGAGGGCAAGCATAGGACAGCGTGGGGCTGGAGGTGGGAAGGCTGGAGCAGACTGTATCCCGTGGGTTCCCTCTGGCTAGGCCTCAGCAATTGTCTGAATTGAGTTACTAATATTAACTGGCTTGTGACTATCTTACTCTTCCATCAGAAAGATGAACTAGACAGCCCTGGGGCATCCCACTACAGACCTTCTTACAGGTTGATTTCTTGGATCAAAACTTTTCTCCTTTGTTCCCTTGAGGGGCTCTCAGTTTTTAGGAGACAGAGCCAGACACAGATACCCCTAGCCCTGTGGCATCAGGGCTGAGCTGGAGGGAGAGGTGGACTTGATAGAGCCCAGAAAGGGCAGAGAGTGCTTTCAGGAGGGACACCAGAGCTGGGCTTTGTAGGATGAATAGGAGTTTGCTAGGGGGCGGGGCCCAGCAGGAGACCTGGAGACTGCCCTCTTAGCTAGTTGAGCACTGGGCTGGCCGTGGGATAGGGACGGGAGAGGGGTGGTTATGTATCGATTCGAGGCTACCCCAAAGAGGACTGCTGGATACGTCACTGCACAGAACGGGACATTTAGTGCTCACCCCCTCCCTCAGCTCCGGAACCTTCTGTTGGACCCTGCTTCTCACAAGCTGCTGGTGTTGGCTGGGCCCTGCCTGGAGGAGACAGGGGAGCTGCTGCTACAGACAGGGGGCTTCTCACCCCACCACTTCCTCCAGGTCCTGAAAGACAGAGAGGTGAGCCACCCCTTTGCCATCCCCCGCTTCCCCGGCTCTGAATCCTGGCCTGTCTGCCTCAGGCTGTGTGGCCCAGCCTCCTCTGTAGGATGGCAGTGGTAACACATGCCTCCTGGCTGTCAGGGGTCAGTCCCATCGCCCATGAAAGGTGTGAGCTGGGTCTGTAGGTCAGCAGATGCCCCCATGGCCTGACATGGGATGGAACCAAATGGGTCCTTTCTGGTGCCACAGTCTGGGTAGGATGCACAGGCAAAAATCTCCAGCAGACTACGTTTCCACATTGTAGTGGGGCACTTAAAAGTGATGACAAGGCCAGGCGCGTGGCTCAGGCCTGTAATCTCTGCACTCTGGGAGGCCGAAGCAGGCGGATCACGAGGTCAAAAGTTCGAGACCAGCCTGGCCAACATAGTGAAACCCTGTCTCTACTAAAAATACAAAAAGCCGGGTGTGGTGGCAGGTGCCTGTAATCTCAGCTACTCAGGAGGCCGAGGCAGGAGGCAGGAGCATCACTTGAACCTGGGAGGCGGAGGTTGCAGTGAGCCGAGATTGTGCCATTGCACTCCAGCCTGCACAGCAAAGCAAGATTCTGTCTCAAAAAACAAAGAGAAAAGGTTCAGTAGACAGAGGTGGGGCATGGAGGGTCTCCTTGGAGGGAGCTGTGCTCTGGGAGGAGAGAAGGGTGAGCTGAAGGCCGTGGGGCGGGGAGGTATTTGAAGTGGGGGGAAAGGCAGAAGGTGAGGCCAGAGCATAGCGCCTCGTGGGGCTGGGGAGGGTTGGGTTTTGGTGGGAGGGTCCTGAGGAGCAGGCCTGGGGTGAAGGATGAGGGTGTCCTCGCCCAGTTTTCCCTCTGGGCAGGGTGTTGCCTGGCTCTGGGTGGCCCCTTACATTCCCCTCCATGCAGATCTGGGACATCCTGGCCACCACGCCCCCACCTGCACAGCCGCCAGTACTCACCATCACCTGCCCAACCTTCGGCGACTGGGCCCAGCTGGCACCCGCTGTGCCCGACCTGCAGGGGGCGCTCCAGCTGCGGCTGAACCCCCCGGCGCACCTGCCCAACTCTGAGGGCCTGTGTGAGTTCCTGGAGTACGTGGCGGAGTCTCTGGAGCCGCCGTCCCCCTTCGAGCTGCTGGAGCCCCCCACCGCCGGGGGTTTCCTCAGGCTGGGCCGGCCCTGCTGTTACATCTTCCCCGGAGGCCTCGGGGACGCCGCCTTCTTTGCCGTCAATGGCTTCACTGTGCTGGTCAACGGTGGCTCGAACCCCAAGTCCAGCTTCTGGAAGTTGGTGCGGCACCTGGACCGCGTGGATGCCGTGCTGGTGACCCACCCGGGCGCCGACAGCCTCCCTGGCCTCAACAGCCTACTGCGGCGCAAACTGGCCGAGCGCTCCGAGGTGGCCGCTGGTGGGGGCTCCTGGGACGACAGGCTGCGCAGGCTCATCTCCCCCAACCTGGGGGTGGTGTTCTTCAACGCCTGCGAGGCCGCATCGCGGCTGGCGCGCGGCGAGGACGAGGCGGAGCTGGCACTGAGCCTCCTGGCGCAGCTGGGCATCACGCCCCTGCCCCTCAGCCGCGGCCCCGTGCCGGCCAAGCCAACTGTGCTCTTTGAGAAGATGGGCGTGGGCCGGCTGGACATGTACGTGCTGCACCCGCCCTCCACTGGCGCCGAGCGCACGCTGGCCTCCGTGTGCGCCCTGCTGGTGTGGCACCCTGCGGGCCCCGGCGACAAGGTGGTGCGCGTGCTGTTCCCCGGCTGCACCCCGCCCGCCTGCCTCCTGGACGGCCTCGTCCGCCTGCAGCACTTGAAGTTCCTGCGAGAGCCTGTAGTGACACCCCAGGACCTGGGGGGGCTGCGGCGAGCTGAGAGCAAAGAGAGCGTGGGCTCCCGGGACAGCTCCAAGAGAGAGGGCATGCCCGCCGCCCACCCTAGACCTGGCCTAGAGCGCCCTGGGGTGGCCCGGAAGGAGCCGGCACGGGCTGAAGCCCTGCGCAAGACTGAGAAAGAAGTCAGGACCTCCCGGGAGGCGAAGAAGGACCCCAAGCCGAGCGTGCCCCGGACCCAGCCTCGGGAGGTGCGCCGTACGACCTCTTCTGTGCCCAGCCTGAAGAAGACTGGTGCCCAGGCAGCACCCAAGCCCCGCAAAGCAACCAGCACAGCGCCCAGCACATCCCACTCTGGCTTCCCACGGGTGGTAAATGGACCCCGTAGCCCGTCTGGCCTCCAATGTGGAGAGGCCAGCCCCCCAAATGTGGCCGGTGGCTCCCCGGCCTCCCAGCTGGTGGCCATGCCCAGCCTGGAGCTGGGGCCCAGCCCAGCTGGGGAGGAGAAGGCGCTGGAGTTGCCATTGGCCGCCAGCTCGATCCCGAGGCCACGCACACCCTCCCCTGAGTCTCACCGGAGCCCCACGGAGGGCAGCGGGCGGCTGTCGCTGAGCCCACTGCGGGGTGGGGAGGCCGGGCCTGACGCCTCCCCCACAGTGACCACGCCCACGGTGACCACGCCCTCACTGCCCGCAGAGGTGGGCTCCCCGCACTCCACGGAGGTGGACGAGTCCCTGTCTGTGTCCTTCGAGCAGGTGCTGCCGCCATCTGCCCCCACCAGTGAGGCTGGGCTGAGCCTCCCGCTGCGTGGCCCCCGGGCGCGGCGCTCAGCCTCCCCACACGATGTGGACCTGTGCCTGGTGTCACCCTGTGAGTTTGAGCATCGCAAGGCAGTGCCCATGGCGCCAGCACCTGCGTCCCCTGGCAGCTCCAACGACAGCAGCGCCCGGTCACAGGAGCGGGCAGGTGGGCTGGGGGCCGAGGAGACACCACCCACATCAGTCAGCGAGTCCCTGCCCACCCTGTCTGACTCAGACCCTGTGCCCCTGGCTCCCGGTGCCGCAGACTCAGACGAGGACACAGAGGCCTTCGGAGTCCCTCGCCACGACCCTTTGCCTGACCCCCTCAGGGTCCCCCCACCACTGCCTGACCCGTCCAGCATCTGCATGGTGGACCCGGAGATGCTGCCCCCCAAGACAGCGAGGCAGACGGAGAACGTGGGCCGCACCCGGAAGCCGCTGACACGCCCCACCTCGCGCGCTGCCACCCCCAAAGCCACTCCAGTGGCTGCTACCAAAACCAAGGGGCTTGTTGGTGGGGACCGGGCCAGCCGGCCACTCAGTGCCCGGAGTGAGCCCAGTGAGAAGGGAGGCCGGGCACCCCTGTCCAGAAAGTCCTCAGCCCCCAAGACTGCCACTCAAGGCCCATCGGGTGAGTACTGGAGCTGGGGCCCTAGGCTGGGTTGGCAGCTGCTCAGGCTGGAGAGGGCATAGCTCATCCTCCTGTTCTTAATTGTTGTTTTTTAAAAGATAGTCTCACTGTCTCCCGAGCTGGAGTGCAGTGGTGCAGTCAGAGCTCACTGCAGCCCCAACCTCTGGGGCTCAAGCCACGCTCCCACCTCAGCCTCTCCAGTAGCTGGGACAACAGGCACAGCCACCATGCCTGCCTAATTTTCACATTTTTGGTAGAGATAGGGTCTCACTGTGTTGCCCAGGCTGATTTCAAATTCCTGGCCTCAAACTGTCTGCCCACCTCACTCTCCCAAAGTTCTGGGGTTCCCAGTATGAGCCACCGTGCCCTGCTAGTCCTGTTCTTTTTTTTTTTTTTTTTTCTTTTTTTGAGACAGAGTTTCGCTCTTGTTGCCCCCACTGGAGTGCAATGGCACGATCTTGGCTCACTGCAACCTCCACCTCCCGGGTTCAAGAGATTCTCCTGCCTCAGCCTCCCAAGTAGCTGGGATTACAGGTGCCTGCCACCACGCCCAGCTAATTTTTGCATTTTTAGTAGAGATGGGGTTTCACCATGTTGGCCAGGCAGGTCTCGAACTCCTGACCTCAGGTGATCGACCCACGTTGGCCTCCCAAAGTGCTGGGATTACAGGTGTGAGCCACTGCGCCCAGTCAAGTCCTCCTGTTCTTAATTGCTGTGTGACCTCAGCAGTGCCCACACTCTCTGGGGCTCAGTTTCTCCTGTGAAATGCAAACTGACCTCAGCGTTGAAGCACTTGCCATTCTGAGGTGACTGGATAGCACTTGGTGGAAGCTAGGTGAGCATGTATGCCAGTTGTGGGTTTCTAGAAGCCACAGTAAGTAAAATGAAACAGTTGAAACTTGAAATCGTACATTTTATTTTTTACTTTTTTTTATTTTTTTATTTTTTTAAAGACGGGGTTTCACCATGTTGGTCAGGCTGGTCTTGAACTCCTGACCTCAGGTGATCCACCCGCCTTGGCCTCCAAAGTGCTTGGATTACAGGCGTGAGCCACCGCGCCCAGCATTAATCGTACATTTTCTGTAACTGATTGGTTAGGAGGACCTAGCTTATGGTTGCACTCAGCAGAGCAAAATGAGCAAAGAGAAAAGGCATAGGATGAAGTCCAAAGGAAACAAGGCAGAGGCTTCCAGAATCCTCTCCCAGTGGGGCTGCATACCACAGGCTCCATTTCTCCAGTAGCAGGTTGTAACAATGTGTCTCATGGAAGCTGATTAGAGACTCAGCATGCCCAGGTTCTTATTGGGCCAGTTACATAGGCATCCTCTGCCTGGGACAGAGATTCCAGACCCGCGCTCCCCAAAAAGGGAAGATCAGGTGTGTGGTCCAGTCCAGGCACAGGGAGCCCCTCTCAGACAGGGAATGGTGGGAACCCTCCTCCTGAGATCCAGATTTCCAGACACCAGCCAAAGGCTCACATTTTAAGCAGGCCTTGCCAAGGGGAGGGTCTCTGGCCTGCTGCTGTGCTTTCTTTTCTTGTTTTTTTTTTTTTTTTGCTTGTTTGTTTGTTTTTTCTGAGATAGGGTCTCATTCTGTCATCCAGGCTGGAGTGCAGTGGCACAAACGAGGGCTCACTGCAGCCTCGACCTCCCAAACAGCTGGGACCACAGACACACACCATCACGCCCAGCTGATTTTAAAATTTTGCATAGCACCAGGGTCTCACTGTGTGGCTCGGGCTGGTGTTGAACTCCTGAGTTCAAGCGATCCTTCGGCCTCAGCCTCCCAGAGTGCTGGGATTATAGGCATGAGCTGCCACGCCTGGGCTCAGTGTTTAATTTTAGATGAACTGCCAGACTCTTTTCCACTGCAGCTGCTTGCACTAGCCAGTCTAAAGGGTGTGAGGTGGGATCGCTCTGTAGTTTCAGTATCCATTTCCCTAGTGATTAGTGATGTTGAGAATCTTTTCATATGCTTATTGGACATTCGTCTTCTTTGGAGAAATACTCAAGTCCGTTGCTCAATTTTAAATTTTTAGAGACAGGTTCTTGCTCTGTCACCCATGCTGGAGTGTGGTGCGAACAGCTGACTATAGCCTCAACTTCCTGGGTTCAAGCAGTCCTCCCACCTCAGCCTCCCAAGTGGCTGGGACTACAGGTGCATGCCATCATACCTAGCTAATTTTTAAATTTTTTGTAGAGATGGAGTCTCACTGTGTTGCCCAGGCTGATCTTGAACTCCCAGCCTCAAGCGATCCTCTCGCCTTAGCCTCCCAAAGTGCTGGGATTACGGACGTGAGCCACCACGCCTAGCCCCCTTTGCCCATTTTTAAGTTGGGTTGTTTTCTGTTGTTGAGTTTTGTAAATCATTCTGGACATTAATCCTTTAGCAGATATATAGCTTGCAAATATTTCCTCCTATTCTGTGAGTTGCCTTTTTCTTCTGTTGATAATGCCCTTTGATGCACAGAAGTTTTAAATATGAAGTCCATTTTGTCTATTTTTTTTCTTTTGTTGTCTGCACTTTTAATGTCAGACGCAATAAGTGATTGCCACATCCCATTTTTTTGTTTTGTTTTAAGATGGAGTTTCACTCTGTCACCCAGGCTGGAGTGTGGGGGCATGATCTTGGCTCACTGCAACCTCCACCCCTGGGTTCAAGCAATTCTCCAGCCTTCCTGAGTAGCTGCCATTACAGGCACCACTGCTACACCCGGCTAATTTTTTTGTATTTTTAGTAGAAGTGGGGTTTTACCATGTTGGGCAGGCTGGTTTCAAACTCCTGACCTCAAGTGATCTGCCCACCTCAGCCTCCCAAAGTGCTAGGATTACAGGTGTGAGCCACTGTGCCTGGTCAAATCCAGCACTGCAAAGCTTCTACCCTATGTTTTCTTCTAGGAGTTTTATAGTTTTCCCTTTCACATTTAGGCCCCTGATCTATTTGGAGGTAATATTTGTATGTGGTGGAATGATCCAGTGTCATTCTCTTGCATGTGGAGGCCCAGCTTTCCCAGCACCATTTGTTGAAAAAACTGTCCTTTCCCCAGTGAATGGTTTGAAAGCCTTGCTGCAAATAATTTAACCATACATGTGAGGATTTATTTCTGGGCCTCTCTATTCTATTCCATTGGTCTATATGTCTGTCTTTATGCCAGTACCACACTGTTTTGATTACTGTAGCTTTGTAGTAAGTTTTGAAATCAGGAAGTGTGAGTCCTCTAGCTTGATTCTTCTGTTTCACGACTTTTTAATTTCTTTTTTAGATTGTTCATTGTTCATGTATAGAAATTCAACTGCGTTTTGTGTGTGGACTTTGTATCTTGCTTCTTTGCTGAATTCATTTATTAGTTTTTGTTTGTTTGTCTTTTTGAGATGGAGCCTTGCTCTGTTGCCCAGGCTGGAGTGCAGCAGTGTAATCTCGGCTCACTGCAACCTCAGTCTCCTAGGTTCAAGCAATTCTCCTGCCTCAGCCTCCCGAATAGCTGGGATTACAGGCATGTGCCACCACCGCCAGCTAATTTTTGTATTTTTAGTAGAAACGGGGTTTTGTCATGTTGGCTAGGCTGGTCTTGAACTCCTGACCTCAAGATCCCACCCACCTTAACCTCCCAAAGTGCCGAGATTACAGGTGTGAGCCACCACACCCAGTCCATTTATTAATTTTAACAGCATATATATATATATATATATATTATTTTTTTTTTTCTCACTCTCTCTATTTTGACGGAATCTATAGGGTTTTCCACCTATGAGGTAACATCATCTACGAACAGAGAGAATTTTACTTCTTCTTTTCCAGTTTGGATGCCTTTCACTTCTTTTTCTTGTCTAATTACTGTTGCTGTAACTTTCACTACTGTGTTGAATAGAAATAATGAAAGTAGACATCCGGCCAGGTGCGGTGGCACACATCTGTAATCCCAGCACTTTTGGGAGGCCGAGGCAGGTGGATCACGAGGTCAAGAGATTGAGACCATCCTGGCCAACATAGTGAAACCCCGTCTCTACTAAAAATACAAAAAAAAATCAAGAAATTAGCTGAGCATGGTGGCGCGTGCCTGTAGTCCCAGCTACTCGGGAGGCTGAGGCAGGAGAATCCCCAGGGAGGGGAAGGTTGCAGTGAGCCAAGAGAGGAAAAGCTTTTAGTCTTTGACCACTGAATATGATGTTTACTGCGGGGGTTTTCGTATGTGGCCTTTGTTATGTTAATAGTGTTCTTCTCTTCCTGCTTTGTTGAGTGTTTTACCATGCAAAGGGTATGAATTTTGTTAGGGTTGTAGTGTTGTTTCTCCATCAATTGAGATGATCAGGTGGGTTTTCCCCCCTTTATTCTGTTACTGTGATGTGTTAATAATAACACTGTTTTTTGTTTGTTTGTTTGTTTCATGTGTTGAACCATCCTTGCATTCCAGGAATAAGTCTGACTTAGGGTATATAAATCCTTTTAATATGCTGCGGAATTAGGTTTGTTAATATTTTGTTGATTTTTTACATTATTGTTCATAAAAGCTGTTGAACTGCCATTTTCTTGTAGAATTAAATATCTGTGTCTGGCTTTGGTATCAAGACAATTCTGGCCTCATAAAATGAGTTACGAAGTGTTCCTTCCTCTTCAGTTCTTTGGAAAAGTTTGAGAAAGGCTGATGTTCTTTAAATGTTTGGTGGAGTTCTCCAGGGCTTTTCTTTGTTGGGAGCTTGTAAATTTGTTCTCCTTGCTAGCTACAGATGTATGCTGATTTTCTTTTTCTTCGTGATTGTGTCTTGGTAGTTGTTGTGTTTCTAGATTGTGAGATGTAGGGGGTTAGTACTCTAACCCCTGAGCTGCGCAGCAACTGTGATTGTGAGATGTAGGGGTTAGTACTCTAACCCCTGAGCTGGGCAGCAGCTGCGATTGTGAGATGTAGGGGTTAGTACTCTAACCCCTGAGCTGGGCAGCAGCTGCGATTGTGAGATGTAGGGGGTTAGTACTCTAACCCCTGAGCTGCGCAGCAGCTGCGATTGTGAGATGTAGGGGGTTAGTACTCTAACCCCTGAGCTGCGCAGCAGCTGCGATTGTGAGATGTAGGGGGTTAGTACTCTAACCCCTGAGCTGCGCAGCAGCTGCGATTGTGAGATGTAGGGGGTTAGTACTCTAACCCCTGAGCTGCGCAGCAGCTGCGATTGTGAGATGTAGGGGGGGGGTTAGTACTCTAACCCCTGAGCTGCGCAGCAGCTGCGATTGTGAGATGTAGGGGGTTAGTACTCTAACCCCTGAGCTGCGCAGCAGCTGCGATTGTGAGATGTAGGGGGGGGTTAGTACTCTAACCCCTGAGCTGCGCAGCAGCTGCGATTGTGAGATGTAGGGGGGGGTTAGTACTCTAACCCCTGAGCTGGGCAGCAGCTGCGATTGTGAGATGTAGGGGTTAGTACTCTAACCCCTGAGCTG